>BDJD01001036.1:342262-383091 GCA_002564525.1 Rosa multiflora | reverse complement strand
AAAAGGAATTTAAATACAAGAAAGCAGGAACTTTAATCGTAAAAACTTACTTGATAATTTGAAGTTTTGCTTCACAATTCTTTATACACGCGCGTGTTGATGCAGGCGTGTAGCTAAATTAGAATTGCTGTAATTTGGTTGGAAATTGGCAGTTGGTGGCTGCCCTTCTCCCTTCCCCCCTTTTTTTTTCTTCTTCTTCCCTTTTTTTTCTTTCCGGGCCCAGCCCTTCTCTTCTCTTTTTTTTTCTTCTTCTTTTTTTTTCTTTTGCCCCTTTTTTTTTTCGGCCTGGTCCCTTCTCTTTTTCTTTCGGTCTTCCTCCCCCTTCTTTTTTTTTTCGCGACTTTTTTTCTGGTTCTTCTGCAGTTCGCCGGTGTGCAGAGGGAACCGGTGCGCAGGCTTGTACGGAGGAAATCTTCTTTCTTCTGGTCTGCAGGTGGCGGTGGGCAGAAAAGCTGCAGGTGGCGGGGGCGCTGCGGCGGCGGTGGCGTCCGGGTTGGGCTGGTACGCAGGCGGACTGGTACGGTACGCAGGCGGGTTGCAGGGACGCAGGGAGCGGCAGGAGGGCTGCTGCTGCTGCTGCTTGGTGGCCTGGGCTGCTGCTGCTGCTGAACGGTGGCCTGGGCTGCTGCTGCTGCAGTTTGGTGGCCGGTGAGGCTGAGGTTCGGCCTCTCCCTCCTTTTTTTTTTTTTTTTTTGGGTTGGCCGCAGAGAGAAAAGTTTTTTTTCTTTTTCTGAAGCTAGGGTTAGAACTCGTGCTGATAACGTGTTGTAGGAGAATAGAATAGTGTGTTATCATTGATAATAGGAGCCCTTTAAATAGGGAGTTACAAGGTACCCAAAAGGTAATAGAATCCGATTACAATTGAATACCTAAAACACATTCCTATTACAACTCTAAACCCTAGTTTGTAGAGGCACACATTATGTCGATATCCTTCAACATGTATGAATTTTTGGTGTGTTCAAGAACAGAAATGCATGAAGCGGAATTCTTATAAGGGTATACTTGACAAGATTGATGATCAGACTGCCATGTTTGCTTTGTTCTATCTGATGAAAGAACTATATGGCTTTCTTTGAGGAGTTGAGAGTCTGCTTGTTCTCAGGTGGCTTGTTTCTCTACCTGATTTGGTTAGATGACATAAGTATTGTAGTTGGTTTGGTTGCTGATTTGCTTATGCTCTTTTTTTTGTTCATCTTCTAAGGTATGCTCTGTATATTATGTGAATTGTACATGAGTTGCTGTTGAAAACAAAGGAGCATGAAATATGATTCACATTTTCGAGAACTATTTGAATCAAGTTATGGAGATGAAATGATTCAAATCGTTCTTTCTCTGATCTGCTTCCACCCTTTCCATATCAATAACTAAAATGAACTTTTTGAGTAACTATTAGTTTGGCATTTTGCTGGCTTCCTTTTATCTTTTCTATTCGGGGCTGTGACCACTTACCCAATTTTAGTCTAACAATTGCCCACTTGCTCCACTAAGAGTTTTTTAATCTCTTTTACCCAATCTAATATTTGATGACAGTTTTGCCCTGAACTCAATTAATTAATTACATGTGCATCTCTTTGTCTCTCCCCACTCTCCCCAATATGCTATTTCTCTCTCATCCCCCATTCTCCGTCCTCTCTCATCCCCCATTCTCTCTCTCTCTCTCTCTCTCTCTCTCTCTCTCTCTAACCCATGGCTTCTCTGAAAAGAGCCCATGCATTACAGATCTACAGCCAACACCGCACCAACCACAGCCCATCTCCCCCTCTGCAGGCCCCGGCGCTCCACAACACCACCACCCACGCACCCAGAATGGAGAGATGCCGGGCTCCAAACCAGAAACCAAAGCGCCGCCGTCAACCGACCCCTCAAGCCAAAGATCTCGTCCCGCCCTCCACCAATGGCGTCTCATTCCAGTCCAGATCTGGTTACAGTCCAGATCCCCTCCGATCCCTTCCCACTGCCATGCCTCTGCCGCAACGGCAGCCACTGCAGTTCGCCAATGAGTTCGACGAAAATCTCCTTCCGACCCTTGTCTCCGATCTGGTGCCCAGAGCACTTTTTTTTTTTTTTGGTATACTGTGAGCTCCGAGAATGGGGAAGAAAAAAAAAAGTGAACTTGTACAATTGAACATATAAATTGATCAATTGTGTCTGTAGTGTATTCATTTTGGTTTTGGGAGTTTATGCAATTCACTTGAGGGCAATAATATGATTATTGGAGGATAATAATATGATTATTGGGAGGCAGTAATATGATTATTTGAGGGTAATAATATGATTATTGGGGGCTATAATATGATTATTAGAAGGTAATAATATGATTATTGGGAGGCAATAAACAGAGTATTGGGAGGCAATAATATGATTATTGGGGGGTCACTAGTCCGGTAGCCGGATTCCAGTCACCGGTGGCCGGATTCAGGTCACCAGTCGCCGGAGTCCGCGGCAGGCCACTGGCCACCGGAGCACAGCAAGGTGGAGGATGACTTTTCTCTCTAAGTGAGAAAGAATGAGAGGGCAAAAAAGTCCCAAAATTAAATAAAAAGAATAAAAAAAGAATTAATTAGGTATTAGGGAAATAATCTCTTAGAGTGTTTTGGGTAAATGAGATTAAAAAACTGTTGGTGGAGCAAGTGAGCAATTTTTAAGCTGAAATTGGATAAATGATCATTTTCCCTTTCTATTCACGAAAACTGCACCTATCATTGAATCAATTTTATGTAGGGCTATCACTTGGTTTGGTAATTACCAAACCAACCGAATACCAACCGATGTTTTAAATTTGGTAAACCGACTGGTAACCGAAACCGATAAAACCGAAATCGAAAATTATTGAAAAAGTTGGTTTGGTTTTGGTAAATACCAAATCTACCGATTATCTTATATTAACTTTATATACTATGGTTTTTAATACACATATGTGTATATTAAGAAATAAACATAAAAATTTTCATAATAGTATGAACTTTACTATATGTACTACATTAATAGTACATGTATTTTAAATAACCTAGTCACAGATTGTTAAAGAAACCTAGTTTTATTGAAAATAGCTAAAACTTGATGTCATTTATACAAAAGAAAGCTATAATTAGTAGATGGATACAAAGTTTATGACTATAAAATTGAAAAACCTAGTTTTGTTCATTCTAATTTTTATTTCAAAGAATTAGTTATCCTAAAGTTGGTAATACCGAAAATCGAAATACTGAATTTGGTAGATATGATTAAAAACTGAAAATTTTGGTTGGTAATTGGTAGCTCAATTTTGAAACCGAAAGCTTTGGTTTTGAAGTTGGTAATACCTAAAACCGATTCGAACCGACCGAGTGACAGCCCTAATTTTATGTATTAGATATCAGGTGCATTACACGTCTCATCTAGACTAGTGTTTAATATACAATTTAATATTTTAATCATATCTAAATGGCGAAATTGGAATTTTAAGTCAAAAAATTGAGATGTAGGGTGAAAAGAGCATTTAGGGGGGAAGTAGCCTCAGCCATTCTGAAACTGAGATCGAGAATGTGAAAGTAGGTTTGTATCATCTAGATGATACTAAACCCTTCATTCAATTGCCTTATAAATGACTATCATGAAGTATACAAAATCTACATACAACCTGGCTTCCATTACAAAAATACAATTTTCAAGAGCTAGAATAAGCCCTGGTCAATTTTCAGATCGATATTTGGTCGAGTTCCATATACATTCCGGGATGGGATTGGGTTGCTCTGATAGGGTTGAAAGCGGTTGTACTGTTGTGGTTGTTTGCATACCTGAGAAGCTTAGATTCGAAGTTGTTATCAATACCATTCTTATATGCGTCTTTGGGATCAATGTTAGTTTCAGTTGCTGACTTGCTTCTCACCCATCCATAAACCTTCCGATGCTGTTGGGCAAGAATGCAGATGGGAGTTTCCCCATTTGGTCGATCATCATGTTCAGCCCTTATTTGTATTTCCTATTTTGTCTGCCTTTGCTTGGCATTGCGAAGATTATGTAGTGGTGAAGCTCCTTACAGTCAAGTCCATGGTATTAAAAAGCGCGCCTCAGGCGCGACTTGAAGCGTGGAAAGCGAAATTCTGCTATCAAAACGCCTGTGTTTTCATGGCAAGGAGCAAAGGCGCCAAAAACTTAAGCTTTTTCCCGAAAGACGCAAAAAAGCGCTAAAAACGTGATGAAGGCGTACGCGCCGCGCCAACTGGTGCTGCTGCAATCAGTGGAGATGGAGAGAAAAAGGTATAGCAAGTCAATTCACCGGCGGCGTTGTCAAGGAAAGTCAGTATGGGAGGGTAAACCATAATTGCAGTGATCAAAATAGATGAGGACCATATGCACTCTCTCTCGAGAGACTCTCATGTCATCTCTATTTGCAGAATCAGTTTGATCAACTCGATCTCATTTCACCTTATCATCTTATCCCTTTGTTTACTGTTAGATGCTTTTCATTTAAATTCCTTCTTCCACTTTACTCGGCAAAGGTTTACTGTTAGTAGCCCTATATATATCATAATGAATTAATACACACTATATATATATATATATATTATGACTAAGGCTGAGTATATATGTATATATTTTGGAGTTAATTACATATAAGTGCATATTTGAATGTTTTTTTAGCCATAAGGCCACCAACTAGTTTTTTCTCTCATAAGGCCACTATATTAAAAAATGTGTTAAATTTTAGATATTAAAAACCAACATATTTACATAAATGCCACTAGAGTACAAAATCAACAATCATTCTCTCTCTCCTCTCCTGCGAGGTCTCCGGTCAACTCTGGCGGGTCTCCGGCAGTCCTCCGGTGAACTCAGGCCGACCTCCAGCGAACTCCGGCGACCACAAAAGCTACTGTTACTAACACCAAAAGTTATTGTGGCTAGCAACAAACGCTACTCTGATGAGATTTCCGGCCTTCTCCGGCGAGGTCACAAAAACTACTATCACTAACAACAAAAGCTACTGTCACTAGCAACAAAAGCTACTCTGGTGAGATTTCTGGCAACCACCGGCAAGATAACAAAAGCTACTATCACAAAAAACAAAAGCTACTCCTTACCAAAAAACCTATGCTCCCCAAAACGAAAAGCTACTATCCCCACCAATAAAAGATACTGTCACAAATACCAAAAGCTACTCCTATCAGCAACAAATGCTACTCTCACCAACACCAAAAACTACTTTCACCAACAACAAAAGTTATTGTCACCAACACCAACGAACTACTCTCGCTAACATTAGAGAGCTACTCTCACTAACATTAAAGAGCTACTAACATAGGTACAGAAAGCTAAGATCACTATGATGGAAAACCACTATAATAGTTACAGAGAGCTACTGATCTGAAAAAAAAAAGCTATTGGCAGTAGCTTGAAAATATACTAACATAGACACATAAAGCTACTATCACGATATTGAAATGCCACTAGAACAATTACACGGAGCTGCTAACTTGAAATAATGAAAATGAAAATAGAAGCTATTGACACCATGTTGAAAAGATACTAACATAGACATAGAAAGATTCTATCACTATGTTGAAAAGCCGCTATAACAGTTATAGAGAGTTACTAACTGTCTTCCATAGTTATAAAAAGTCACTACCATTGTTGTGAAAAGCTATTACTATAGTTGTATAAAGCTACGGTCAATGTTGTAATGCTACTATCATTTTTCAATGTAAGAAACTTTGCCACTGCTGTACAAAGCTACTACCAATGCTATCCAATATTGTAGAAAGTTATTGCCAATGTTGTAAAAAGCTATTTCAACTGTTGAAGTGCTACTGCCAGTTTTGCTTTGTACATGTTTTCTTGTTTTGGCGCCCTACAGCACTACACCAACCACACTTTATATGTCTTCTCTAGCCACCTTCAATTAGGCAAACAAAAACAAAAATCAAAGTCAAAATCAAAATATAGAAGGCTACTATCACAGTTATACAACTCAACTAGAATAGTTATAGAAAGCTAGTAGCATAGCTATTGATTGCAACTAAAATATGATCAAGATTGATTTTTGTGATCAAAATTGAAGATAGCATGCCAGCAAACATCTACTTTATCAACTTGACAAAAAAAATAAAATAAACCACAGTCAAGACACAAAACTAATAACAAAATGTGCAAAGCTACTGATCTGATTGTGGAAAGGTACTGCTAGAGTTTTAAAAAGCTATTGATAGAGATATAAGAGTCAATATGCTCTCTTTAATTGCAGAAGTAGCTTTTAATAATTAAGTTAGTAACTTTTCCTAACTAGGTGTATAACTTTCTTTGTCAGATTTAAACATCAATTCTTCAGAATAAAAAAACCAATTTATACACTATGTCTATAATGAAAACCCAACTGAGGGACTACAAGAATTCTATAGCAATTGAAAACAATTCTATCTCAGCATGAATGATCTAGTGCTTTTATAGCAATTGAAAACATTTCTATAATAATGGCTTTCCAGATCATTAACAAATGTCATACCAAGGAGGAACAAAAGATGGTGGCTTGGCAGAATGAAACCAACACCAACCAAACCAAAACCCAATCATATCAGACATGTAAAGTTAACCAAACTCAACAAAATAATGTAAATATAAAATATCATCTTCAAGACCAACTTGAAATACCTCAACCACATAACCTAATCTACATCTACTTTAAGTTTAATTGTCCACGACAAAATGAAACATTTCCATCAATAATTGCCAGAATTGAAACTCCAAAGCTTACCAAAGGAGTGATCTGATACTCTACCTCTACAGCAACTTGAATGCCCAATCCCGCAGCAATTTTGGCAACACAAATTTTAAATTCCACAAATTAGAAACCCTAAATCAACACTAATTTCAATAATTTAGAAATAAGCAAAAGAAGATTCAACTTACAGGTAGATGAAGCTAAAGTGGTTGCGGTCTGGTGATGAGGAAGACGGTGCCGATGAATCTCAGGCCGTTGAGAGCTCTTTGCGCTCTCGATCTCGTCCTTTGAAGCTTTGTCTTTAGCCTCATCTCCTCACATCGCGGGACTGTCAGGTTGCCAGAGTTGGATGACGAGGTGATAAGTTTGCCGTTTGGATTCGAAGATCCGAGGCCGAACTATTCCAGCTCGTCTCTGTTCAGGTCAGCTCCGGCTGAGAACAGTAATGGAGAACGGAATCGATGAAGGAGTCGTCTCATCCGACGGTCCTGTGCTGCCAGAGCCGAGCAAGATGGTGAGGAAGGATGTTGCTGGAGTTGAACAAGATCAGGAGGAGGGGGGGGGAGAGAGAGAGAGAGAGAGAGAGAGAGAGATTTTCTTTTTGCAATAGAGAGAGAGAATGAATGATGTAGTTGGTTTTCTTTTATGAAGGGCAAAATGGTCAGAAAAAAATAGTTTGAAGATGCAAGTGGCCTTATATGTAAAAGAAAAATTAGGTGGTCTTGTAACTAATTAAAGTTTCAAAATGACACTTATGAGTAATTTTCTATATCTTTTACTGGTTATGATTTTTACCATTAGCTTAATTATCAAGAATTATTATTAGTGATCATGAATAATCTTTTTTTTTTTTCTATATTATTAATATTCTATCTATAAATATTTATATCGTAAGGCTTACGCCTTACGCCTTGAAGCTAACGCCTTAGTGAGGCTCTCCCGAAAATGCCTCGGGTTACGCCTTAGCGTTTTAAAACATTACTCAAGTCTGTGAGGGTATATATGTTGGCGGATGGCCTTCTTCGCCGCATAAGCTACCTCCCGGTAACCCTGCCATTATCGACTGCACTTGTGAGTTTCCCAGAGGTTGTTGGTCAGAGCAGAGTTATATGTGCGTCCCAACATGGGATACAAGGTCTCCTCACCCCTCTCGATCAGATTGAATCCGCTGTCAAGTGGGCTTCTAGACAGAGGGAGCAAAACAGGGCCGTTTTGGTCCACTGTGCATACGGTCATGGAAGAAGTGTGGCTGTTATGTGTGCATTATTACTTGCTCTTGGTTTGGCAGAGGATTGGAAAACTACTGAGGGATTAATTCGGGAAAGACGTCCTTACATTAGAGTGAATTCTCTACACCGCAAGGCTCTGGAAGAGTGGTCAAAACATCGGTTATTTCCTAAGGAATAATGATGGCTGCTGCTAAACATGCACATTTCGCCTATCGATCTTCCATCCGCAATGTTTGAAGGCATTGAGACTGAGGAAAGTAAGAGTGATAGATTATTCCACCTTCTTCACAAGAATGGAGATGGTAGGATAAACATTGATAAACTTATGGAAGTTATGGAAGAGGTTGGTGCCTCATGAGAAGATGCATGCGAGATAATGAAGCTCTGTGATACTAATAGTGATGGTTCTCTTATCTCAGATGAATTTGATTTGTTTAATAAATTCTTTCAGAATGGAAGTAGTTAGCCACAAAATATGTTCTCTGTTTTTAATTTCTTTCTTTTTGGTGGGAAATTTGACTTGGGATCTAGTTGCTATTTTCACCCTGTTATACGTCTAATCCTTGGTGGTCTCTAATCAACTGGTTGATGCAGGAGCATATGTGGAAATATCAAATGATGCATTTGATATTTAATTATGGATATGTAATCGTCAATAATTATTGTCTAGACAATTTTAGGGCATCTTTTTTTGCATCTAATTTGGGATTTACTTTTAATTTTCTTTCCTATTTAGTTTAAATCTACTTATTATCTAATAATTGTGAACCCTATAAATATGGGTATTGTAATCGTTGTCAGACAGCTTATAGTTTATGAATAAAATCAGTTTATTTGTGGCATGGATTTGCCTTATTTTATGAGTTTGCTACTCCTTATTTCTTGTGTCTGTTGAGTGATTGTTGGAGGCTTGTGTTCGATACCTTTTCCCCATCAATTGGTATCAAAGCTTTAGCAAGCGCTTGGTGGATTCCATGTCTCAGATCGGGCGAAGAAGGGGAGGTTTTCGAATGGAGGATAGTGACATCAACAATGACATGGCTGAAATCAAAAGGATGCTTCAGTAACTTGCGGTACGTATTGACCGCATCGAAGCTCGACGACGGCGTCGTAAGAGTTCCGACGGGGAGAGAGACGTTACCACTTATCATCAACGTGTTGATCGCATCGAAACTTTCTACCAAGATGGTGATGGTTCCGACGGGGAGATATGCGTTGGCCCAATTCATAATTGTGCGCTGTGTGAGTCAAATTAAGAGGGACATAGTACTTTCAATTACTCCGGTTGTAAGTCCACTATCTTTAATTTTCCATTTGTTGAGGAAGTATTTTTAGAAAAAGAAAAAAATAATTTCATGAGTTTTGATATACCACTGAAGTATGATTGTTATGAAGATTCTGAAGTTTGTGATGGTGGTGTGGAGGACCAAAGGAAAAATGAATTTGTTCCTAGAAATTATGATGATGAAGACGACAATAAAGCCGCAATCAAGTCAATATTGTGGAAATATATTGAGCATAAATTTGTTGATTTTGTTGGAGTTAATGCATTCATTATGCATATTCCCAAAGAATTAGTTAATCTTGTCACTCAGATAAAAGATGGTGAGAAAAATTTTGGGATTGCGAAGTTAATGTCGGAGAGAAAATTTATGTGGTCAAGGTTAATAATTTATTCCATTTATCTATTTGTTTGGAAAGGAAGGATTCAATTGCAAGTTAAAGGTTCAACAAAAGATCTGAAGCAATGGAAGACTTTGTCAGGATTTCTTCGAGTCATTTTTCTTCAATCAATGACTCGAATTCGAGGGCGAATTCTTTCCAACCAGGGGGAGTCTGATGCAGGAGCATATGTGGAAATATCAAATGATGCATTTGATATTTAATTATGGATATGTAATCATCAATAATTATTGTCTAGACAATTTTAGGGCATCTTTTTTGCATCTAATTTGGGATTTACTTTTAATTTTCTTTCCAATTTAGTTTAAATCTACTTATTATCTAATAATTGTGAACCCTATAAATATGGGTATTGTAATCGTTGTCAGACAGCTTATAGTTTATGAATAAAATCAGTTTATTTGTGGCATGGATTTGCCCTATTTTATGAGTTTGCTACTCCTTATTTCTTGTGTCTGTTGAGTGATTGTTGGAGGCTTGTGTTCGATACCTTTTCCCCATCACTGGTTCTCAAGTAACTGACATACTCACCGCTTCCGAATCTAACATCTATTTTGTAAAGTCTGAATATACAGAGCAATCACGAACAATGTAATTTACTGTCTGCGGATGATTCATTATGCTCCGCCACAAGGCCAACATAGCACCAAATTCTGGACACAAAGTGGCTTAATATGTGTTTATTCAAATCCATGCTTTGTTAAAATTTAAAAGTGTACGTGCGTGATGCGTCTACGTACATATGCTGATTTTTACTTCTACTCGGGGTTTCTGCAGTTCTAGAAACATTTTCCTGGTTTCTCCCTTGAGTAATGTAACTCATAAGTTTGACCTTTGATCCAAACAACACAGCCTCTGGAGAATTGGAGATTAAGCCACAACTACATTTGAAGGAATTGAAAAGCACAACACAATCATTATCCTATTTCAGTTCCTACAGGTGAATGCAAATGGCGGATGCTGGTAAACTATGTCTATCACTCTTACTTTCCTCAGTCTCAATGCCTTCAATCACTCTTACTAAACCAAAGCACAACACACATTTCGCCTATCGATCTTCCATCCGCAAATGCTGGTAAACTATGAACCAGGAATGGATATGAGGCAGCAGTCTCTTTGATTCGGCATGTACAGAATTTTTTATTATTATATTTTTTATGCAGGGATCGTGTGAAGAGGATCAACCGTGTCTTTCAAATTTTGTTTTCAGTAGGATCAATGAACCCATATACAGATGTCTCTATGTATTTGATTAAGGTACATACCGTACATATTTCTATATTCAACTAACCACAGTATTTAATTTATATTCTTCGAAATATATGGATTACTTAATTGCAATATATGATCTTGAATTGGCGAGAACAAGATATTTCTGTCAGTGCACTAGACTCAAAAAAGACACTGAGAACTGGAAATTCGTTGAACAAGATATAGTTTTCATGTTTCTGCAACTACTTTGAAAACTTTTAAGAAGTTTGCCATATGTGTAGCCACCACAGTCCACGGAGAATCATAGCTGTAAGAAGTCTGCAATACATTTAGACATTGCACTCCACACAGAAATCAAAGCCTTAGAGCATCTTGTTAGTTTTGTTTCCGGTCTGGAAACAAATATGTTACCTAACCCTACCTGTCAACTATTTCACTCAGCTTGCCATAATGTGACTCGATGATTCTTTGTTTGTTTGTTTGTTTTGTTTAATTTGTTATTCTTTTTTTTTCAAAGAAAATTTGTACTTGATTTCAATGAATTTCCAGTTCTCAGTGCCTTTTTTTCTCATCTCTACTTTGTCTATTGTGGTTATAAATTTTGAAACTGTTTCCTTAATATATATAAAAGCTATTTCAGTGGAGATGCACCTTTATGATCCTAATAAGGGACCAAATTGTAAGTTAAAACCTTCTGCAGCATATGAAACACAGTCACTTATTTAAATCTCATTGCAGCTAGTTATGTGAAAGACAGTCCAGTTAAGTGGAGTTTTCATTTATATTTGCTGTTAGAACATGAATCTCTGATGTGTGACATAAATAGGAATTAAGTAACCAAGTTAACAAATTTGATCTTGAAAATCAAGTGCACAGCTATAGAGAGAAAAATCAATGCGATGTTGATTTCATTCAATAGAAATTGATGCACAAAGTAGTGTGTATAACCCATTGATTGGTTTAAGAATGAAAAAATGTACATAGTTGCATGTAGGAGTTAAAAATAAAAGTTACAAAAATTATCTGGAAGTCCTAGCTCCTGTTACCAGATTATAAAAGAAGTGGTGTTCCAAGTTTCGAACCAATTCATTCATCTAGACTAGCGGATGGGAAGAACTCGATTGACTGGGAAGCAGAGGGAGATTGACGCAGTCGGAAGTAATCCTAGGTTTACAAGCAATAAACCTAAAATAAGAATTTTGGAGTCTACCAGAGATAAATGAGAAAACTCTCAATTTTAATTGATAATATGATAAAAGATAGGTTCTGCAGCCGTTTAAGGTTGCTTATATATGAGAAAAGAAACCCTAGGGCAACTAACAATGAAACCCTAAAGCCCACGGGTAAAAACAAAACCAATCCAAAACAAACTAGAAAACCAAAAATTCTGAAAAATTGTAAATTGCAGTTTTGAGGCCCTAAACAACCCCAAAAGTCAGAAAAAGCCCACACGTCATGGCGAAGTGACGAGTTTTACTTCTGGCGTCGTTCCCTTTCCGGAAAGCTATAGCAATCACGATTCGGACAGCGAATGCCAAAGTTGCAACAAACCAGGTTTTCCTCCTTTTTGCAGGATCGAGCTGTTCTTCAATCCTTATAGCCATTCGCTCTAAATTAGTCTCCTCCACCTTCGAAGAACTCGACCCCGAGTTCTCTTCAGGATAAAGAACATCATCTTCACGAAACTCATGTAGATTAGCAACATTAAAGGTGTTAGAAATGCCCATGGAACCAAGAAGTGCAACAACATAAGCATTGTTGTTGATCTTCTTCAGCACCTTAAAAGGTCCATATTTCCTTGGCTTCAGCTTGTTGTAGGTACCAACAGGAAACCTCTCCTTCCTTAGAAACACCATCACGTCATCACCCTCTTGGAACACTTTAACTCTTCGATGCTTGTCAGCTAGAGCTTTATACTTGGCATTAGTTTCTTCCAACTTGGCCTTAACTTCTTCTCTAACAGTCTGCACATCCTTAACCATGCCCTCGATCAGCAGCAACACTAACACCAGGAATTTTAGGAAGCTTCACTAAATCAACCACATGTCGAGGAACAGCAGTATAAACTAATGAGAATGGTGACTTCCCTGTGGCACTATGCACAACACTGTTATAAGCAAACTCCACCTGTGGTAAGGCATAATCCCACTGTTTGGGCATATCTCCACAAAAACTCTTGACCACGTTACCCAAAGTTCTGTTAGTAACCTCTGTTTGCCCATCAATTTGAGGATGAGCTGTGCTGCTACTATTCAAAGCTGTTCCAAACATTCTCCACAACGTAATCCAGAAGTGACTAAGGAACTTCGTGTCTCTATTAGAAGTAATGGACTTGGGCACTCCATGCAAACGAACCACCTCCCTGAAAAACAGTTTGGCTATGTTGGAAGCATCAACAGTCTTCTTACAAGCTATAAAGTGGGCCATCTTGGAGAACCTATCAACTACCACATACATAGAATCCACACCCCCTTGGGTACAGGGTAATCCCAACACAAAGTCCATAGCAAGATCCTGCCAAATATCTTCATGAATAGGTAAAGGTAAATATAGACCAGTATTTTAGGACTGACCCTTAGAAACTTGGCAGGTGTAGCACTTCCTCACAATAGCTTCTACATCCTTCTTCAGCTGTGGCCAGAAATACCTTTCCTCAAGGCTAGCAATAGTTTTGTCTCGGCCCAAGTGTCCACTCAAACCCCCTCCATGCAAATCTCCAATCAGCTTCTCCCTCAATGATGAAATAGAAATACATAGCCGATTGCCCTTGAATAAATAACCATCATTCACATAGAAATCTGCAACTGCATGATTGCTACTGCACTTGGCCCAAATCTCCTTAAATCAATGTCTTCCTGATACAACTCTTTCAAGAGATCAAAACCCACAATCTCCTGAGCTAAAGTGATCAGCAAGGAAACCCTCCTACTCAAAGCATCTGCCACCCTATTAAGAGTACCAGATTTATGCTGAATCACAAAAGGAAATTTCTGCAGAAAACTCACCCACCTTGCATGCATCTTGTTTACAGTTTTCTGACTATTAAGGTACTTCAAGGCCTGATGATCAGTGAACAATATAAACTCTCCCTAAATAAGGTAGTGCTCTACTTCAATGGCCGGAACATTGCATAAAATTCCTGATCATAAGTACTCCACTTTTGACGAGCTTCACTCAACTTTTCACTAAAGAATGCTACTGGCCTCTTTTCTTGTGACAACATAGCACCTACTCCCACGCCACTAGCATCACATTCAACCTCAAACACCTTGTCAAAATTGGGAAGAGCAAGACCTGGTGCAGTACAAAGTTTCTCCTTGATTAAAGCAAAGCTCTTTTCTTGTTCTTCTCCCCACTGAAACTTGCCTTTCTTCAAACATTCAATAATAGGAGCAGTAATGGTACCGAAATTTCTTACAAATCTCCTGTAAAAAGTAGCCAAACTCTGGAAACTCCATACCTCATAAACTATTTTTGGAGCTGGCCATTCTCTTATAGCTCGTACCTTCTCTTCATCAACTTGAATGCCTTATTCTCCAACCACAAAACCTAGAAACAACAGCTTGCTGGTACAGAAAGTGCACTTTTTCAGGTTAATGTACAGTTTATTTTCTTGTAAAGCTCCCAAAACCTTCCTCAAATGTACCAGATGTTCTTCTTTGGTCCTGCTATATATCAATATATCATCAAAATACACCATGACAAAAGAACCAATAAAAGGATGAAGAACCTGGTTCATAAGCCTCATAAAGGTGTTGGGTGCATTAGACAACCCGAATGGCATCACCATCCACTCATATAACCCATCCTTGCTCTTAAAGGCCGTCTTTCACTCATCCCCTAGCTTGATTCGACTCTGGTGGTAACCACTTCGAAGATCTATCTTTGTAAACACCTTGGAACCCTCCAGCTCATTAAGCATGTCCTCCAAACGAGGAATAGGAAACCTGTACTTCACAGTTATCTTATTTATGGCCCTGCTATCAACACACATCCGCCATTGATTGCCCCTTCTTAGGAACAAGGAGGATTAGAACTGCACAAGGACTCATACTCTCACGAATAAACCCTTTCTTCAGCAAGTCTTCAATCTGCTCCTTCAAAATCTCATTCTCCTTAGGACTCATGCGGTAATGGGGCAGATTTGGCAAACTAGCTCCAGGAACCAAATCAATCTGATGCTGAATGTCCTTCATAGGTGGTATCTCGTTGGCCAGCTCATCCGAAATCAGCTCCTCAAACTCTCCCAACATATTCTGCACTTCCTTAGGGATCACTATATCTTCCTTTTCCGTAGTCAACAACCCTTTCATCACTACTGGACAAATAACTTCAGATTCTTTAAAGGATTCCTCCATTTCGAATTCACTGCTAGACATGGTCAGAAAACTCTCCCCTTTCTTTACACCAGATCTCTCAAATTGATAAACAGGAGCCATGGCAATTTTATGACTATTCCACATAAACATCATCACATTATCTCTGCCTTTGTAAGTCACATCCACATCATATCGCCAAGGTCTCCCAAATAAAATATGACAAGAATCCATATCAATAATATCACATAGAGCTTCATCTTTATAATGCTTACCAATGGATACCGGTACTTTGTAGGACTCAGCAACTCGAACTTGTGGACCTTTCTTGACCCACCCTAGAGAATAAGGTGTATCATGAGGCTGTGTAGGTAATTGCAAATACTTCACCAACTTCCTGGCTACAAAATTTTCACAGCTCCCATTATCCACAATCAGATTGCACATTTTGTTATTAATGGAACGAAGTGACCTGAAAATATTGCGCCACTGCCCATCTTCCTTAGGAGATAATAAGATCCTCTGCATCACAATATTAACCTTTTTAGGAGACTCCTCCACCGCAAACTCAATCCCTTCATATTCATCACCTCTTCCAACTTCTTCATCATCTTCATCATAATCATCCATAAGGGTAGTTTGTCTCCTCTTAGGACACACATTAGACCTATACCCAAGCTTGTTACATCTATAGCAAATTTCTGTTGTAGGCCTCGCATAAGGATTACTAGGCTTCTGATTTGGGACCCTATTTTGAGCACCACTAGAACTGCTAGAACCGCTAGTTCCTTTAAAAGAAGGATTGGAAGCCCTAGGAGCACTCTCTGTATTCGGCTGAATGGCTTTACCCTTGCCAACTAAGGAGTTCACCAAGTCTATGCCTCTTTGATAGGTATACCTTTGGAAAGAAGAAGCTCATGAAGGCTTCTCTAATAATTCTGCTTTCAATGCTAGGTTTGAAGCTTCGGTCACAGTCCACACAGTTTGCAATCCAATTTTCTCCCTAAACGACCCCGAAAGCCCGAAAAGCCCACACTTCTTGGCAAAGCGATGAGTTTTGTTCCTGAGGTCGTTCCCTTTCTGGAAAGCTATAGCAATCACGATTCGGAAACTAAATGCCAAAGTTGCAGCAAACTAAATGCCAAAGTTCCTCCTTTTGCACGATCGAGCAGTTCTTCAATCCTTATAGCCATTCGCTCTACATCAGAGATATTGAGCATTTTCAATTGGATCACTAGTATTCTATTGAGCAACTGAACCACCTGATCAGGGTGATCATCATTAGATACCAAGTTGAAGTTGTCGCCCTCATTCCAAGTTAGGGTTTGTGTAAGTAATTCATCAATAGTAGAGAAATCAGGCTTGTTAATGTTAGTGACCGAGGGGTCTAATTAACGTTATTGATAGATAGAGTGAGAGAGAGAAGACACAAGAAGTATAGTGGTTCGTCTCCCGCCTTAGCGGGAGACTACGTCCACTTGAAAGCTTAACTATGTGTGTTGGGCCTTGCGGCCCAAGAGGATACATGAGATGTAATGGGATGGATTCTAAGCGTGAGGAGCGGTCCCTTTTATAGGTAAGGGAACCCCTCCACTTTACATTTTCTTCCATGTGGGATGCTAAACCCACTATTCTAGTCTTTAGAAAACATGCTTGTGAAGGTAACTTGGCAAGGCCGGGAAGGTGGCTTCCCGGCGAGGTATTGACCGCTTCCGACTACCTTGGCGTAGCTTGGACATCCGGCTACGTGATGCATGTCGCGGTTGGGCCCCACCGTGGCTTGTGACCCCCCCTAAGAGGGTGTTACTTATGCTTGGTGACATAGAAAATAGCCTTGCTAGTAGAGGTATCTACAAGGCTTATCATCGTCACATAGCTCAGGACAAAGCTCATAAAAAAAAAAATCTTGATCATCAACAAATGGATAGGGAAACACTACTTGCATCAGTCCATGATCTTGATCCAACTCGTAATTGGTCTCTTCCACTTTCATTTGATCAACAATGCTACCTTCTTCCTCATCACAATTCTATACCTTTTTCTGCCTTTTTGCTTTAGGCTTTCAGGGTTGATCCACAATGCTCTTTCTCTTTTTTTTATTAACTCTGGTCATTTCAACAACATTGCTCCTCTGAGCAGGTGATACTTTCCTAGGGTTCTTCCTCAAATCGCATAGTAGAATCATTATCAAGGATCTTGTACTCTTCCATCAACCAAGCCTAGTTGTGACGAGAATCGCAACCACCCTCATATCGAAACTCCCTCTTGATCCCAATAACAACACTATCATCCTCCTGGTCAACAGCCTCGTTGTACCTCCACCTCCTCTTCCTCGTAGAACTCATCCACATGAGGGACCCAACCTTTACCTCTACCTCTACCCCCTTATAGGCGTCTACCTCGGCCTCTAGCTCTGCCTCTTAGAGGATCGATCACCTAAGAAGAGCAACACTTGGTCAATACTTGTATAAAACTTAAACACAAATATAAGTCAAATACAATGATCGCATAAACCACTATCTCAATCCTGGTTGCCCTGACCCGAATAGTGCACTGGATTGCAACAACAAACTAAGTAAGCTTTTTAAGCTTGTGTGAGTAAACTCAAATAAATTGACTCAATCAACACATGCGTATAATTTTCTCAACTTAAGAATAAATTAATGTAACCATACTAGACTCCACAAAATCACTCTTTCAAACTCAAGTAAAACAACTCACACTTTAAATAAGAAAACCAAGTCGCTCATGGACAATAAAATAAAGAATACACTAGAGACTCTCTTTTAAAAACACGTATTAATGAGTCACAAATAACATCGCCGTTATCCCCATAAGATACAATGATAGACAGACTAGAGCTCTAACTGACCGTAACCACTCACTCAGCCAAAGGCGTGGTTCCCGATATACTTAGCTCAGTCACTACTGTGACATAAGGTCTCCACATACCAAAAAAACATTTAAAAAGGTCTCGCACAACCCAAAAATGTTACACCACAACTCAAAGTACTCTTTCAACACAATATAAATCAACAATCACATAATATATTGCCACCCCGAAAAGAGTAAATTCTCAATACAATAACCTGAATAAAATCACAATTATTGTACTCACCACAATAACACACCATCAAGATATATATTTCATGTAAATACATATATATACACGTACGTAGTCATCCTCATAGGAATGTCACTAATACCAACTTTAGTTCATAAATCGCAAAACCCGTGAAAAATCATTTTTATAATAAAACTTCACTTTAACTTACCTATGAACTTGATCTTCCCATGGACGATCAAGTTCATATCATTCAAAAAAAATATTTATTTTTGAAAACAATTTAACAATTCAACATGCAATAATTCCAAAACAATAACGTACCTTGTTCATAAATGAACCTCTTGAGATTTACTCACCTCAAAATCCCGCTGCCTCTTCTCTCATCGACGAGTAACGTACATAATACACTCCATTAGGCACCTAATTAAATTAAAGTCTCAACTTAGTACACAACCAAAAATGAAAGCGTTTGCAGTTTGAATCATGCACTTGACCCAAAAACAGAAGATTTTGTCAATCGCTCAAGACCTTCCTTCTAAGGTCTCCGGAACACTTCTAGGATCAGTCTTCCAAAATTATACTACGATCCAACTGTCGGATCCTCACAGATCAAAAATCGAATAAACTGAAACTACGTTAAACCTAACATGCTTCAAAAGATGACAACATGACCCATAATAAATCAATATGCTCGTATCGACGAGTAGAAGAAAACAACGAAAATAGAAGCCCCATAAGTGGTCGGATGCACCACGACGCGCCGCCACTTCAACTTTCAAACCAGCACAATCCAACTGTCCAGAATGTAGAGTACAACAAGAGGATCAAACTTTATACCTAGAGCTAAGGTAAATTTGGCCTCGATTGCTGCCGAAAGCCAAGAATTTCAAATTGGAAATTGGACCTCTACACCTCAAATCGAGTTGCAATGCTGGTATGGATGGAAAGAGCAAGAGAAGAACTTAAAAAATCGGTAGAATTTCAAGCCCAGCCACCGTCGGAATCGAAACTTCCAACCAGAGCAGTGCCTTCGTGGATATTAGCCTTCGAACCTCCGCTTCCGACCCGATTCGGTGGAAACCAGCCCTGTAAAGACTATGGTGTGGTGGAGCCGAGTCAGTTTACGATTTTGGTGTCTTCGGATGGCAAAGATATGGCTGGGCAGAGCCGTGGTTCTGATTAGCTTGGCCAGATTTTGGGAGAGAATTAGGGTTTCAGGTTTTTGGATTTTGGAAACTTTGAAAATTATGATTTTATTTTAGGATTTTTTTCTATTTATAGGGAAATAAAAAATAAATAAAAAAAGAAGAAGAAGGTTTTTCCACTGACCATAATTTTTTCATACGATCTCCGATTTTCGCATTCCGCATGTCCACGAACTCGAATCGACGCACTCTACGATTTCTCTGAAGGAAGCTTTCACAAAATTGTAACATGTAGAAAGTCAACTTTTGAACTCTTGAAAACAAATTGTTCTGAGCAAATAATCATCCAAAATAATTTCTATTTCACAATTAACATAAGAACAAGGCACCAAAACAATAATTTGTACCAATTTGGACTTTTTTAATTTCAAGAAAATTTCTGGAAATTAATATGAAATTCTAGGTCATTACAACAACAACCCCAATAACTTTCCTAACTACCGCAAAGTCAAATTCCAAATGAGAAAGCCAGAATTTACCTTCAAAGCTCCAGTGGCCGGAAATCTTCAAATCCAAAATTCGTCTTCCTCGGGTCGGATGTGAAACTTGAAGGGTTTGTACAAGATTGCAAAACGAACAAATCCCAGTCAGTCTCCACTCCAAATTTGGCAGAAATTTAGAGAAAACACCGGAAAAGAGCCGAATCTTCTTTTCTTCGATTCGTTGTGTATGGTGAATAGGTGGATGAAAGGCCTATATGGTTGGAAAGCTCGTTCCAAGACGAAGAGAATGGGATTTGTCTCATGACATGAGGTGGACAGAATCGTCACAGGCGAGGCTGAGAAGGTCCGGCAATGAATCAACAAATTTCTGGGCAGTTTTGGGAAACTTTCGTGAAATGGAAGGTCTAATTTGACATTTACAGAAGTAGGGTATAAGTAAAATTACAAAATTGTCACTCAATTTAAACCCTTATAATTTCTTCATTATAACTCTGATTTTTGCGTGTCACGTGCCCACAAACTCGGTTTGACGCCCTCTACAACTTTCATGAAAGAATTTTTCTCAAAATATAAATAGAAAAAAAGTCAACTTTGGGTCCACTAAAAGTTTAAAGTTAAGGTAAAAAGTAAAGATAATCGTCGTTTTATGTCCAAATGACTAGTATGCCTATAAATTAAGGTATGATGAGATTGTGAGGCACAAAGCTCCCCTTGTGGTGCAAGGCTTCTCTCAACGCCCTAGAGTTGACTACAAGGAGATATATTCTCCCATAATGGACGTTATAACGTTCCACTACTTTGTCTGTTTGGTAGTTTCTGAAAAACCGAACATGCAACTTATGGATGTGGTCACATCATATCTTTATGGGGATCTAAATACAGATATATATATATATATATATATATATATGAAAGTGCCTGATGGATTTCAATTACCCGAATCAAGTAGCCGTTGACGATGGAGCACGTCTTCAATTAAATTAAACACTCGCTTTATGGATTAAAGTAGTCCGAAGGGATCTGGAATAACTGTTTAAGCAATTTCTTGATTAGGAAGGGATATATCAATAATGAATTATGCCCATGTGTTTTCATTAAGAAGACAAGTTTCGAGTTTGCTATTGTTGCAGTAAATGTCGATGAAGTGAAATTGGAAGTCTAGATGAGTTAAAAGAAACCATAGAGCACCTGAAATCTGTATTCAAGATGAAAGGTCTTGAAAATACACGGTTTTGTCTCGGTTTAGTACTTAAGCACTATGCTAATGGAATTTTGATTCATCAATCGGCTTACACACAAAAGATGCTTAGTCATTTTAATGAAGATAAAGTCAAGCATGTTAGCACTCCCATGGTCGTCCAAAGTCTTGACCCTAAGGATGATGAAGAAGACGTGTTAGAGGCTGAAGTGCCCTATCTAAGTGCAATAGGAGCATTATTGTACTTAGCACAATCAAGATTGGATATATCATTCCTTGTGAACTTGTTAGCTAGATATAGCTATGCGCAAATGTGACACCATTGGACTGGTGTAAAGAATATCTTTCGATACGTAAAGGGTATGATAGATATGGGTTTATTCTATTCCTACAGAGAGAAAAACAAGTTTGATATGATGGAATCAGACTCCACATATCATGGAGCCACCACCGCCACCGGCTAGCATGATTCCTCCCCCTGTTGAGACTAATTTCTACTACATTTTTAGTACATTTCTCACAACATTTTGCTTAGTTATTTCCTTAACAATATCATTTCTAACTTAGTTTTGTGTTTTTAGGTACATTTGAGCTCCAAAAGCAGGAAATGAGCTAAGAAGAGCTAGAAATGAGGTAAATGAAGGCAAAGAGGAAATGAGGCGCATAAATGAGAAAGAAATGGAGAAATGAAGTTTTTCCAGTTCTACCAGGAGAAGGAATCCCAGTTGAAGTAGGAATCCTAATGCAACTAGGAGTGAGCTCGGAAAAATGATGTTCGGAAATGAAGAAATGACAAAGTCCCAGTTGGACTAGGAAACCTGATCACACTAGGAGACCTGGTGAGACTAGGAGATGCTGTGTCTTGAAGATGACTCAAGATAGTTCAAGATTGTTCTAGAATAATGAAGGAATTTCAGCAATGTTGATAATGGATTTCGAATTGGCCCATTTTGGGAGAGTTTGGCCTGAAGTTTGAAGCATGTGAATTGCACATGATGCTCTAGATCCTTCTTGACGTCTTGGAGGAGTCCATGGCCCAATCTAATTGCATTTTTCCTTGAGAAATATAAGGAAAATATCAAAGATTTCAGCAATATCTTTTTGAAATTATTTTGGATTTTCTTGGGATTTTATGTGAAGAAAATAGAGGAATAAGTATTGATTTATGACTCTACATACAAGGAGGCCGAAATAAGGTCTAGATACATGGTGAATTCGGCAAAGCAAGGAGGTGACTTGTTCTCTACTTCTCATGGAATATTTTCATTGGTTGAATGATGTCACAAGTAGATTTTGACCTAGATTCTCAAGCCCTTGCCGTTCACTATATAAAGGAGGTTTGTAAAGCTCTTCTACACACCACAAAATTCAGAATCAAAAGCCACAAACACTCCCCTTCTCTTTCAAAGTTTCGGCAACTTCAAGAAATCCAAAGTTCAAGGCCGTGAAGCATCCATTCATCCATTCAAGCATCCTTGCCGTAGCTCTCATTCATTCCACCACCTTTTGAAGCTTCTTGCGTCCTTGAAGATCAAAAATTGTAACCATGGAACCCTATTTTCTGTTTTCGGTTTTGAACCATGTAAAACTATTTCGGGTTTTAATTAAATTGTGATTTGGTTTTATGTTCTTGGATTGTGATTTGCGATTTCTATGGTGGATGAAAGATTGTGAAGCATGTTTTAGGTTTTAGGTTTTTAAATTGAAAGTTGTGATTTCTATATGTTCTTGCATGATTGTTAATTTCGAGCTTCAATCCCATCTTTTATGTGTTAATTAATCTTTGGATGCATACTTAGGTTGATAAACATGTAATTGAATCCATATTAAGGTGCTAGCGTTCTAGGCTTTGATCAATTCGGTGGAAAACCTAAAATTACATAGGTAAATTTACAATGAGTCTTGCATGCTTGATTAGCGTTCTAACTTGTGTTCTTGACTTGAATTGATCAAACTTCCATGATTCTTAATGCGTTGAAAGTGTTTTTGTTAGTGATTAGCTACCACTAGTGATTGCATGATTAATAGGGTTAACTATGGTGTGTTCATCTAGTTAATTTAATTAAGGGAAGTAAAAAGAACTTTGTATGCGTTCATCTTTGTTCTTGATTGATTCTATGCTTGGATATATTTTGATTCGTGATTTGATGTTTGAAACCTTGCCAACGTGTTAGTAGTAGTTAATCCATTCTAAATTCGTTCCATTCATATAATTCTACTTGATTCTGGTTTTGATGTGTCACATGTGTATATTACTTAGTTGTTAATTTAGAAAATAAAATCTTAAATCCCCTTACTTTATAATTTTCGTAAATAATGTATATATATATATTCTTTAATTTGTTTTGCTAACGTTTTATTTTTCAGGAATTAATTAGTCTCTAATCCCCGATTGAGAACGATCCCTACTTATTCTTACTACATTGGTAGGGTTTTAAATTGATACACTAATTTGTGTACGTCACCCCCCGTCACAACTCTTGTTACGTTTTGATCGGATTTTCTGATGCCGGATACCTCTCTGATCTATACAAAGGAAGTTCCCAAACTGGTTATGTATTTACCATGGGAAACACTACGATATCTTGGACGTCTACTAATAGAACCTTGTCGCCACTTCTTCGAATCATGCAGAGATTATAGCTATTCACAAAGCCATTCGTGAATGTATATGGCTTAGGTCCATAATTATGCATATTTGATGTATATCTGATTTGAAGTCTACTTTGCATTGAACAAATGAAGCAATGTTTCATCAGATGCGACAACACTAAGTATATATTGTCTAATGTCTTCTACAATCAGCAACAACAAACTCTCCTCAAGGTCAAAGTGAATCAAGTTCAATATGAAGATAATGTGGCAGAATTATATACTAAGTCATTGCCTAAATCCACATTCCAGAAACATGTGAGTAAGATTGGTCTACGGAAACTATCTGAACTCCCTTGTAACTATTAGGGGAAACATTGACATCATTAGGAGGCTTGATGTCTACAGGTTTGATCTCAAAATGTGAAGTGTGTATTGTACTATTTTCCCCTCTCGATCGAGCTTATTTTTGTCCCACTGAGTTTTTGTTACTTGGCAAAAATTTTAATGAGGCAACATGAGAAGCACTATCGATGACATGTTTGGACGACACAAGGGGGAGTGTTGAAGGAAATTCATATTTAGTGTGCCTAGCGCAAACAGGTTTCATTATCCTAATTGTAATAGGGGTAGATTATTTTAGATATCCTAGTCTTAATTAGAATATGATCCTTATACTGAAATATACTATACTTGTAATCCTCTATAATTGGAGGCCTCTATTATCAATTGATTCCCGCTTCACGATCGAATATTTATGCAGGGTAGAAAATTAAAACCACCATGATAGAAACACACACACACACACACACATACATTTTTTATCCAGAGTGAGGGATCCCCTTTTTTTTTTGTCTTTTCTAGGGATAGGGCATTAGACCAACTTTTCGATCATATTTTGACATCTGAACCGTTTAGTGTTTAGGTCCTAATATAGATCACTTCTGCAAATTTTCAGCCAAATTAATTATCATTAAGGCATTCAAAATGACGATTTAAGATTATAAGTATGAACGGTTCAAGTTTGACAGATTTGGTTCGTCTATTAATTTAATATAGTTTGATACCTTAACGATCATCGATTTGGCTGAAATTTACAGAAATGATTTTCACATTAGGACATAAAAACTGAACGGTTGAGATGTCGAAATGTGATTGAAAAGTCGGTTTTATGCCCTATCCCTAGAAAATACCCAAAAAAATGATCCCTTAGTTTGACAGATTTGGTTCATCCATATATTTAATCTAGTTTGATGCCTTAATGATCACCGATTTGGCTGAAAATATGCAGAAATGATCTACACATTAGGATTTAAAAACTGAACGATTGAGATGCCAAAATGTGATTGAAAAGTTGGTCTAATGCCCTATCCCTAGGAAAGACAAAAAAAAGGGATCCCTTAATGGAGGGGTCCTATATAAGTGTGTGTGTGTGTGTGTGTGTAGCTTTATCTTCCGGTTACAGTATTAAGTACATACTTTTCTTTGATGAGGCACTGAGCTCGAACTGAAACAAACTAAATGGTACGCTGTCATAAAAAAAAATTTTGGTTTTTTTTTTTAGGGAAAAAGAATCAGGTTCCATTATATTAACGACGTCTCTCCGTCAAGCTAGAAGAACTGGAAAATCCTTCATAATACATCTCAAAGTACATTCAGTCTGCATAAAGCAAAGCCATCAAAAAAACTAAACCAAAATTAAAAAATGCAGAATATAAAAAACCCTACACCTATTCAACCTTAAATCAGAGCAACCGACGTGACAAGCATTGACGTTTAAGACCCTTCTGGTGTACATCGTCACTCATCAGCTAGCATATAGCTACGACTGAGGGTAGAACAAGGTAAGAGCACTTGTTAAAAAATTAAAATTAAAAAAAACTACGAGGCTCACCACGTTGTCATAAACTCATAATTAATACAACCGGAACAAGCTAAATGGCTTACACATATAGAGCAAGGCTTTTGTTCCCTCGAAATACTACCGTATATTGTGAAACAATAGTGGTTGTACATCAGATGAAGAACCTGCAGTACCACCATCTGTAAAAGGACCGGGTGATGTAGGAACAACATTGCAATAAGCTTGGGTGATTATTTCATGAGTTCTGACGTCTCTTTCCCCTACCAAATTTTGTTGAACATGATCAGCATCTTTGACCGCCACTCGAACTCCCTCCAATGCCGCGGCTACTTCTTTCATAGTAGGACGTTTCCTTCCATTCAAATCTAAGCATTTTTGCGCAAGGTAAGCAACTGCTATAATTTCTTCTTTGATACCATCTTTCATAACTTGAGGGTCAAGAATATCAAACAAACGATTCTGCTCCATGGAAAGAAGGAAATGAGTTGCTAGGCTTCTACTTTCTTTCGACCTCGTCATGGAAACTGGTTTTTGTCCGGTCAAGAGCTCAGCAAGGACCACACCGAAGCTGTAAACATCACTCTTTTCTGTAAATTGGCTTGATTGAAAGTACTCTGGGTCCAAATAACCAAATGTTCCATGTACTACTGTTGTGAGATGTGTCTGGTCAATGGAAATGGATCTTGAAGTCCCAAAATCTGCAATTTTTGCTCTGTACTTGGCATCCAAGAGTATGTTTGTGGACTTGATGTCCCGGTGGTAAATAGGAATAGAAGCTGCTGAGTGCAAATATGAAAGAGCTCCAGCAACTTCGGTAGACACTCGCAATCGCGTTCTCCATGTAAGAGGAAACTCCTCATCTTGGTCATGAATGTACTGAGAAAGTGTTCCATTAGGTAGAAATTCATAGACCAAGAGGGGAATTTCGGTTTCCAAACAACAACCCAATAGTTTAACCACATTTCTGTGGTTAATTTGTGAAAGAATCACAATTTCATTAATGAATTGTCGCACTTCACGATCGCCTCCATTAACTATTTTAGACTTCTTGATAGCAACAATTTGTCCATCCATCAACATTCCTTTGTAAACAGTACCTTGGCCTCCCTGGCCAAGAATTCTATCTATGCTAAAGTGGTCCGTGGCTTTCTCCAGCTCCCTTGAATTGAACAACTTGATTTTTTCAACATTTGCTTGATCACCAGAAGATAATTGTTGCTCCAATACTAAACCACCATTTTGTTTAAAAAACTTCTCCTTTCGTATTTTGTTTTTCCTTTTCTTTATGACTTGGACCAACCACCATGCAGCAATGGCTAGAAATATTAGTCCAAGACTGCCGCCAGTACCTGATACGTCAATGAAATTAAGAAAGGTTAATTAACTTGATCAAGAAGCTATATATTGCTTGCTCTTCCAACTATACATGTGTGTGTGTGTGTGTGTGTACAATTAACTAAACGAAGTGGAACGAGTGCTCGATCAAAGCTTCTCTTTTGGTTTGGGTACTCGAGTACTTGAACCAGTTTTGATCTACAGTTGAGGCATGCTGACTCTTGTTCTATTTTCTATCATTTTAATCTTTAGGCATGGTGACTCTGGCTTTATTTGCTGTTCTTTCTTTTGCGAGCAAGCGACAAAATATATCCAATGATGGGAAGTAATATGATAGCAACCACCACTGAACGGAATCATACAAAGAAGTAATCCTTACTGATGTAAGTACCTAATTCAACCTTGCTAAACAACTAGAAGAAAACAACCCTTTTTTTCTTTCTTTAATTAACAATATGCATGTATATACGTACCTAATGTGATCAGAAAGAGTCTCCTAGCTGCAGGTTGATTGATCTCCAATTTGAGGCAACGTTTTGCATTTGTTCTGTAGTTTTTGTACCCTTTGGGACACAAACAGGAGTAAGTTCCCACTAAATTGATGCACGTTCCGTGATTGCAGGGGTTAATTGAAGCCTTGCATTCATCAATATCTGAAAAACCCCATATATATTACAACTAGATCAGTTGAAATGAAATTAGGAAAGGAAAAGCCATACAAATAATTTAATTTGGTAAAATTGCAATGTTGAGCTAGTTTTAGTTTCTATACATATTAGGCTGAATTAAAAATTAAAAATCACCTTGGCAACCATCTGGGTGGTAAGGGTTTCCTTCATAACCAGGCGAGCACTTGCATAAGTAACCTACAGACTCATTGATAGCCATATCCCGGTTGATGCATAAGCTATTAGCCCTGCATGCGAAATCCTTCCTCTTTCGAGCTTCATCACAGGGGTCTGTGTCATTCCCAATTGCCCAATTAAGAACCATTGGAAGTTTTTCAATGTTGTTCAGCTCTTTAAAACTCGCAGGGGAGAAACTGAACTGGCCTTGTTCCACAATGAAGGCGTAGCTGCAGGGGTTAAAACCTCTTATTTTCAAAGTATTTTGGTAGCTATGGAACTCCAGCGTCATATTCTTTAGTCCGCTGGGGATGTTAGTCTCGCAACACCCAACGCCGGAGCAAGAGTGATTATCAACGCTGACAAAGCTGTTGCATATGGACATGCACCCGGTAATCAACTCTTCTTCCCCTCGGAAGCCTTTTACAACTGCAGAAGCGTCACAACCAACGGCATAGAACTTGTTTTTGGACTGGGAGATCGTATAAGGAAGACCCAGCCAAATGAAATGTAATTCTCCATCTATGGACTTGTCATAGCGGCCGCTCTGAAAGGGGTGATAGCATTTTTTAGCTACGTAGCCCAATATCCGCAGCTCACCGTGATCAACGGAAATGTCAGTAACCATGAGATTCCCTCTACCCAAATATGCTACTGGTGGTTGGGTCGTATGATTGCAATTGATAAAGAATTCTTTTCGCAAGTAACAATCCTTCTTCATGCCAAATGGATATGGAATTGTGAGATTGCCGCACTTGTTAGAGCAGCCAGGCAGGGCCTGAGTAGGCGCTGTTGTTGTCGTAGTTGTACTAGCCGCCGATAATGCCAATAACAGGAGTAGGACTGCCACCAATGAGACTTGCAAGGCCATGCTCGACGACGCCGAATTAAGCAGGGTCTGAGCTCGGTTTAATGTTTTTTGGTTTTTAATATTACGTCAATTTCATTTTCTTTTTTCCTTTTCTCCCCCGTTTTTCCTTTTTCCTTTTCTTGTTTCCTTTTTCCTTTATCCTTTTTACTTTTTTTTTTGTTTCCTTTTTTCCTTTAGAGTAATTATAAATGAAAAATGCTAGAGATCACAAATTTTTATACCAAAAAGTACATACCAAATGATGTAGAATCTGACATGGAATTATTTTTGACCCATTAATTTCCCCTATGTTTTTACATCAAATTAAATAAAACTATTAATTACAAAAAATAAAAATTAAAACATTGTTCAAGTAAATCTATATTTTGTGTCTGGCCCAAACTCTAGGTTACTTGACCTAGTGGTAATAGGGTTAGATTAGATAATCTCGGAGAATCTTAGAGATATCCATTCAATGTAGAATTACATTTCCTTGTACGATTCAGATTAATTCTATGCATTATAATTCTCTATATAAAGAGGCCCCTATTATCAATGAGAATACACAACGATTTTCTCTCAATTCCCGTTTCTTTAAAACACGTTATCAGCACAAAGCTCTAACTCTGAAAACCTAATTTCGTAGCCCTTAAATCCCAGCATCCACCGCCCCACATATCAAAGCCCCAGCCTCAAGGAGCCCAGAACCAGCGACGGAACCACCGGAACCGCCTAGAATCCACCAAAACCAGCCGTCGAAAAATCTGAACCGTCCCCTGCCCTGTGCCTGCCCTCCGCATACCTGCTGACAGCCTTGTTGAGATCTGCCGACAGCCTCACATAGGCCCCTACCAAGACCTATCGACAGCCCTGCACATGCCCCTGCCGAGACTTGCCGACACCTACCGAGTGCCTGCCGACCCCTGCACAGCCCCTGCCGAGCACCTGTCGACAGATTGCCTGCCAGCCCTACACAACCTCCGCACAGCTTTTGCACAACCCCTGCAACAGCCCCGCACAGCCCAGCCTAGCTCCAGCCACCACCGCCGGACAACCCCTGCAACAGCCCCGCACAGCCCAGCCTAGCTCTAGCCACCACCGCCGGCCACTTGTTTCCGGCCACTTTTCCGGGGACCTCTGGCAACCTTTTTCCAGCCATCTTCAACAACTTTTCTGGTCAAGATTTCCGGCAACTTTTCAAGGTAAATTTTTCTAAAAGTTCCCGTTTTTGAAAATTTTCATTCTTTTCTCTCTTTTTTTCTCGGGGACTTGCAACCTCCCTTTCTTCTTCATAGGGGAGACCAAAAGCCGAACTATAGGGGTTCGTGCTCACTCCAAGCTTGGAGCTTGTAGAGTCCCCCAAACTTAGAGCTTGTTGAGAAGAAAACGATCGACCACATACATCGTTGTTTCAATCTAATCCAAACCCCTCTTGGAATCAGATTTCTTGGAAGCGAATACGTTCAGAAATTTTATAGTTTTTCGTGATAGCCTTTTTCGCTCCCAAACTAACCCTAATCTTGTTTTGTTTTTCAAGATGAGCAACCTAAACAAGTTGAACTTTACAGGATACCACAGGTGGCTCCGCGATGTGTGCCAACATCTTAAGGCTGATGAACTTCTGGAAACCATCCAAGAGCCAAGTCAGAACTTGCGCACTATTGAGCAAGCTATCTCTTTTGAAGCGAATCAAGCTAAAACCATCATCCTCATGACAAGGCACATGAATGACGCGCTCCAAAGTGAATATCTCAATGAGGAGGACCCCAGAAAACTATGAGTGGAACTTGAGCAGCGATTTGGCAACATTCGTGACTCCCTGCTTCCTGATTTAGAAGTGAGATGGCATAGCCTCCGGTTTTGTGATTTCAAGTCAGTACTTGATTATAACTTGGAAGCTCTTCGTATCAAGTTTTTGATGGAGTTTTGTGGAAAAACCATTACTGATACGATGTTGATCGAGAAGACTCTCTCTACCTTCCCTGCCTCTGCACTGATGATTTCTATGAATTATCATATTGATGTGAATGTAGGACATATCACAAGGTTTCATGAGCTTATTGGTGCCATGAACATATCTGAGAAGCACGACAATATCCTTGTGAAGAACTATAACGCTAGACTTATGGGAACCAAGTTTATTCCGGAGTCTAACTATAGTCGCGCTCCCAAGGGAAGATGCAAGGAGTGAAACCCTAAGAGTAGGGATAATTCTGGACGTTCTGGTCCATATACTCGCCCTAAAGAGGAAGGAAACCGCCAAGAAAGAAGTGCATGGAACCGTGGTGGTCAATGTGTGAAGAGAGAGAGAAAGAGGTGGAGCCTCCGGCCATGGTAGTGACGCCACCAAAAGTAATGGTCGTCTAAATCGTGCCCTACAGGAGCCTCGATAAAGGGAGCCTGACCATAATGATGTTTGTCTTCGATGTGGATCAACCGAACATTGGGCCAAAGCATGTAGAGTATCTCAGAATGTTGCAGACGCATACAAGGCGTATCGTGAAGCAAGGGAGGCGCACTACATGGAGCAGGAGGATCAAGAGGACGATCTCGCTCTTAGGGTGGACAACTTAAAGGGCCAAGAAACTGGAGATTTTGATTAAGTCCTTTTATTTTCCAAGAGATGTAGGCAATTGTCGTATTATTTTTGTAGTAGATACCAATGGTTTAGTCTTTCTTCAAAGTAGGCGTACTCAAAGTAAATGTGATGTCTAGGAAGGTTTTGAGATTAGTGGTGCTTAAGTGAACCTCGCTCCACCGACATCTCTCTACTCACCTGGTCACATTTGCATTGGAATTACCGAAAGAAGTTAGACGACTGCCATTGTTTTGCATTAGCTAGTTTATTGGATTAGATTTTCTTTGATTAAGAAACAATGATGTAATTCCGTTTGGCTTATTAATAAACATTGAGTTCTTTTCTTTATGACTCCTTTTTAATTACAAGCTTTTATTTTAGGAATGGATTCTAGAGAACTACAAAGTCTTGCAGATAGTGCGACTACGCACACCATTCTACGCCATAGGCAGTTATTCTTAGAGATGTTGCCTACATATTCCTCTGTGACTACGATGGCTGGGCCATCAGGCTTAGTTCAAGGACATGGAATGGCCAAATTCCTATTGCCAAATGACACCTTGATTAAAGTCGCAGAAGCTCTTTACGCTCCTAAGTCAAATCGAACCTTATTGAGCTTTAAAGATATAAAAGCCAACGGATTCAATGCGGAAACGCATACTGAGAATACAAAAGAGTTCCTTTGTATTACCTCTAATGATTGCAGACTGAAGCGCATCTTAGAGAAGCTTATGTGTCAATCTAGTGGACTTTATGTCACTACAATTCGACCTATAGAATCCAATAATGTGATAAGAGAAGATCTCTTAGATTCTGACACATACTATTGGCATGACCGACTAGGACATCCTGGTCGTGATATTATGATACGTATACTAAAGACTTCACACGGACATCCATTCTTTAGAGTAAGACGAAGCAAGAATCGAAAATTGATTCCTGGACTTTTCTGGCGTTGCCGCTGTCCTTAGCCACTGTAGGGCAACACACGTCCCTTGTGACAACGCCATAAATGGCGCTATCCATGGCCATGACGCCATGGATGCTCATTCCCATGGCTAAGACGCCAAGGATGCCACTTTCCATGGTTCCAATGCCATGATGGGTGATGTAGTCACACATTTTGCTTCTAATAGCGCTACAGATGCTCAGGCCCAACCAAAATCCTCATTGGTTACTTCTAAAGCCCCTCGCTCATTTTGCAAAGCCTGTTCCTTCGAGAAATTGGGACCGAGACCGTCCTATGCAAAGGATCCCAAAATACTCATTCCGTTCTTACAGAGAATCCAAGGGGATATCTGTGGACCACTTCAACCATCATGCGGACCTTTTAAATATTTTATGGTATTGGTTGATGCGTCGACACGCTAGTCACTTGTCGCGCTGTTGTCCACTCGAAATATAGCTTATGCTAAACTCCTCGCCTAGATTATCCGTCTACTGGCTCACTACCCTGATTATCCAATTAAGTCAAGTCAACTTGATATTGCTGGGGAGTTTATATCAAAAACGTTTGATGACTATTGATTGTCAATGGGGGTTGATGTAGAGCATTCGGTTCCCTATGTTCATACCCAAAATGGTCTCGCGGAAGGCGCTATCAAAAGACTACAGATGATAGCACGGACATTGGTTACGCACACCAGTCTCCCTGTTTCCGCTTGGGGATATGCAATATTGCATGCAGCGACGCTAATTAGTCTACGACCCACTTCTACTCAATCTTATTCTGCGTTACAGCTAGTGACTGGGTACGAGCCTGATATCTCGCACTTACGCGTTTTTGGGTGTGCCATTTATGTGCCAATTACGCCGCCACAGCGTACTAAGATGGGTCCATAGCAACGAATGGGCATCTATGTTGGCTATGAATCTCCAACTATTGTCCGCTATATTAAACCTTTGACAAGAGATCTCTTTACCACTAGATTTGTGGATTGTCACTTTGATGAGATAGTCTTCCCATCGTTAAGGGGAGATAAGAACACAGATGTTTAACAGGAATGACAGGAATGGTCGTGGTCTGTCCCCACTATGTCTCATCTCGATCCCCATACCGTACAGTCCAAACTTGAAGTGTGACGAATTATCAAGCTCCAGAACGTAGCAGATACTTTTCCTGATGAGTTTTCTGATGTTACCAAAGTAACGAGATCACACATACCTATTGCAAACGTACCTGCAAGGATTAACGTCTCAATACTGGACGTAACGCCGCTCCTGAGGTACCAGGAGATGGCGTCACTGTCAATATTGGCAGTGATGTGGCATCTATGGCCGCAGATCCCGCGAGGTAGCTCGGTAGACCTATTGGTTCGAAGGTTTCTCGCCCTAGAAAGAGAGCGAATGAGGCATAAACAAATTCTTTGATCATCGATACTCAAAATTCATCTCATGAGAATGTTCCGAATTATGGTTATGTCCAAGAGACAACATTGGGGGATGCCTCAAAGTCAGAATGGGTCTCTGAGAACGTAGAGATCTTTGTAAATTACACTAGTGTACATGGGTCATGGGAAAGAAACTTCATCATCATTGATGATGTTTTCGAGTATTCAGTGGCGCGTGAGATTATTGAGACCGATGACATCGAACCACGCTCTGTTGATGAATGCCAACATAGAGATGATTGGCCAAAATTGAAAGATGCGATCCAGGCAGAACTTGATTCTTTAGTGAAAAGAAAGGTATTTAGAAAAGTTGTACCAATACCGTCCAACACCAAACCAATTGGTCATAAATGGTATTCGTTAGAAAGCGTAATGAGAAAAACAAGATTGTAAGGTACAAAGCTCGCCTTGTGGCGCAAGGCTTCTCACAACGTCCTAGAATCGACTACGAGGAGACCTAATCTCCTATAATGGATGTCATAACGTTCCACTACCTTGTTAGATGGTAGTTTCTGAAAAACTGAACATGCAGCTTATAAATGTGGTTACTGAGTATCTGTATGGGGATCTAGATACAGAAATATACATGAAGGTTCCTGATGGACTTCAGTTACCCAAATCAAGTGGCTCTAAACCACAAAGCGCATTTGCTATAAGGTTGAAACACTCACTATATGGATTGAAACAATCCGGATGGATGTGGTATAACTGTCTAGGTGACTACTTGATTGGTAAGGGATATGTTAACAATGAACTATGCCCATGTGTGTTTTTAAAAAGGACAAGTTCCAGATTTGCAATAATAGCGGTTTATGTTGATGACATGAACATAATTGGCACCCTTAAAGAGTTGACGAAAACAGCTGAACACTTGAAATCCGAGTTTGAGATAAAAGATCTTGGAAGAACATGGTTTTGCCTCAGTTTGGAACTTGAACATCGTAAAGATGGTATCCTGATTCATTATTCAGCTTATACCCAAAAGATGCGTAGGCGTTTTAATACTGACAAGATTAAGCCTTCAAGCACCCCAATGGTCATCCGTAGTCTTGATCCAAAGAAAGATCCATTTCATCCAAAAGATGACGATGAAGAAGTGCTAGAGGCAGAAGTGCCCTACCTCAGTGCAATAGGTGCATTATTGTACTTAGCGCAATGCATAAGACTGGACATCTCTTTAGCTGTGAACTTGTTAGCTAAATATAGCTCTGCACCGACACGACGCCATTGGACTAGTGCTAAAGATATCTTTCAATACCTAAGTTGTACGATTGATATGGGCTTGTTCTATCCCTTCAGTGAGACGATGGATTCAGATCCATCAAATGCCAGGGACGCCACACATGGTGGAATGCGTTCCCTCTCCCCATCCCAAAATTATATAAGTGTTTTGGAAGGTTTTGCTGGTGCTGGGTACCTCTCTGACCAGCACAAAGATCATTCCCAAACTGGTTATGTATTCACTATGGGAAACACCACGATATCTTGGAAGTCTACAAAACAGACCTTAGTCGCTACTTCTTCGAATCATGCAGAGATTATTGCTCTTCACGAAGTGGTTCATGAATGTATATGGCTTCGATCCATTATTGCGCATATTCGAAGTAATTGTGGTCTGAAGTCTACCACGGATGAGCCAAGGAGCATTTATGAGGATAATGCTACTTGCATTGAACAAATGAAACAAGGTTACATCAAAGGCGACAACACCAAACACATATTGCCTAAATTCTTTTACAATCAGCAACAACAGAAGCTCCTCAAGATCAAAGTGAATCAGGTTCAATCTGAGGACAATGTGGCAGACTTGTTCACAAAGTCATTGCCCAAATCCATGTTCGAGAAACATGTGGCAAGCATTGGCTTGAGAAAGTTATCTGAACTCCAATGATCGTAGTCATCACGGGGAGACGCAGACAACAGGGGGAGATGTCTACATGTTTATCTTGAAACGTGAAGGGTGTGTTGTACTCTTTTTCTCCTTCGACCGAGATTATTTTTGTCCCATAGGGTTTTTGTTACTCGGCAAGGTTTTTGACAAGGCAACAAGAGGAGCACCACGTTTGGGCGACACAAGGGGGAGTGTTCAAGTAAATCTCTATTTTGTGTCTAGCCCAAACTCTAGGTTACTTGACTTAGTGGTAATAGGGTTAGATTAGAGAATCTCGGAGAATCTTAGAGATATCCATTTAATGTACGATTACCTTTCCTTGTACGTTTCAGATTTTATGCATTGTAATTCTCTATATAAAGAGGCCCCTATTATCAATGAGAATACACAGCCATTTTCTCTCAATTCCCGTGTCTCTAAAACAAACGCCTCCCTCTCATCATCGGTCCAAGAAGCCAACTTTCTCAATCCTTGTGCAAAGACTCCATTGCTGCATTATGAAGAATCAAGAGCGTAAGATTCTTTTCTTTTTCTTCTTTCCTTAAGCATAAACTTTCATCCTCCTTCTCATCCACTTTCACCTTCCTTTCTCTATCTCTATATCTCTTCTCTCCTTTCACGTTTTCATGGCTTCCTAGATAATAATCAAAGCAAAAAAATATAGATCACCGAGATGATGTGAGGCTTACTAATCCAAATAGTCCTTAATCATCCAAATATAAGAATACCTGTTTAGAAAAGCTAAACAATAGGGAAAAAGGTTGGCTGATCTGATGTAGGAGAACGCCGACATTTTCGTCCTTAAAATGAGTTTTAGGGCTTCCATGTTTCTTTTTTTTTTTTTAAGAAGAATTTTTTTTTTCTGAAGTATCTAGTTCCACTAGAACAAATTAATTTAGTTTTAATATACATTGAAAATTACTAGTTAATGATGTGGCATGTAAAGCTAATGATATGACATATGCCACATCATTTGGTATTCTAATTTGTATAAAATTTTGATGTCTCTAGCATCACTAGAATATAAAAAATTACATATAAGTTATTAACAAAAAATGACTTAACAAACACATCTTTAAAGATTGAATTAAACATATAAGGACTAAATCTTACAAATAAGGACAATCTGCTATCCACTTGCCACATGTCATGAGTTAATTTTCTTTTTTACCCTTAACTACTCCTTTAAAGATTGAATTAAACATATAAAGCCTAAATTGTTAAAGGAAAAACACATTATGTCCTTCGTCAAAGTGATTAACGGAGAGGGAATCAAGTAATTAGCAATCACCATTAATCAGCAAGGATCAAGGACCAATCAGTAGTTAATATCATCATTGTAATTGATATTTCCGTTGTAATTCTCTCCCTATATAAAGGGACTATGAAATAAAATGAGTAGACCAATTCCAATCTCAACTTTACTTTAACACGTTATCAGCACGCTCAAAGCCAATAGCCAAGAAATTTCTTTCTGTCTAAATAAAAAAAAAAATTTCTCTCTCCAGAAGCAGATCGACCTCTCTTGCAGTCGATTGGCCTCTATCCCAGCAGCACTTGATCCCAGCTGCTCTCACCAAGTAGCACCTCTGCCTTGCAAGTCCCACCGGCCTCCAGCCTAGCCCACCTCGTTGCTATACAGCCTAGCTCAGCGCTCTCTAGCCCTGCTCGTCCAGACTGGTCTCACCTAGCCTACAACCTTGCCGCCTCTAACACACGGGCCTCACCCCGCCTGCAGCACACCACCGGCCTCTTGCCTAGCACGCACAGCCCACCTGAATCGCACTGAGCACTGATCCCAGCAGCACGCCTCAGACGCATAGCCCCTCCCACCCGTGCCTGCACAGCCTCTATCTCGATCTTGTCGCTGCTGCCTCTTCCCAGTGCGCTCCCTCCAGCCTTGGCCTCGGGGTTCAATCACCCCTCCAGCCTCGGCCCAGATCCCAGCAGCCCCAATCACCGGTCACCTGCTGCTGCACCCAGAAGAAGACGCTTCTGTAAACAAGTATAAGACACGAAAAAAAAAAAAAACAAGAAAACAGTGGTGATCCAGCCCAAAGTAAAGATCCAGCCCTAAAGAAACAAAAAGCAGGCCTCTGCGGCCCAGCCAAGAAAAATAACAGAAAAAAAAAAAAAGCAAAGAAAAAAACAACAAGGTTTTGTGGCCCCTGCAAGAGGAATCAGCCCAGTTTTTTCTCAAGCTTAAAAACATTGCTATGCACTCCTGCATCAACACGCGTGTGCGCTAGGATTGTTTTATTTTCTCAAAACCAAGTATGTTCTCTTTTATTTATTTTCATACTATGGTATATTTAAATGTTTATAATTAGAACTTTTGAGCATGTTTAGTTAGATAATATTGATTTATTTTTATTTTTAAAGCATGCCTTGTTATTTTATATACGTTTTAGTATTCGTCGAAATTTGAGCATGCTATATTACTGCTTATTTTATATGTTATATATATTCATGGAATCTACAGCATGTGAATTTTATTTATGTTTACTATCTTTAAGCATGATTTATATTTTATTCTGTTATATATTATTTATGAAATTTTGAGCATGTCATGTACTTTATTTTTATCTATGCTATGTTTTATTTATTATTACACGTGTTATGCTTAATTTTAGAATGCAACATATAAATTCCGTGTTGCCATGATAATGAAAATTTATGCGCATTATACACACAACATTACCGTGATAAAGTATTTTCACATAGCATCGAAAAAATGTGACCATTACGAATCTTGGTATTGAAATATAATTCACATTTTTAGAAAATAATTTATGTAGATGGCTGATCCAACTCGACCTAAACCCTAAACCCTAAAGCAAATGCCTTAATATCTCTGAGGCGGCATATTAATACTAGCCTACGCTGGGAATACCTACAGCTGAAGACACCCAAAGAATTGTGGAATACCCTTAAGGGACGTTTTGGGAATATTCATGAAACTTTACTCCCAGAACTGACCGTTCAGTGAAATGAAATTCGCGTACTTGACTACAAAAGGGTAAATGACATCAACAAAGACATGTTGAACCTCAAGGCACGTCCCAATTTCTGTGGAAGGAAACTCGCAGAAAATGATATGATCCAAATGACTCTTTCCATTTTTCCTACTTCAACACTTATACTAGTGAACCAGTATACGTTGGAGTATAACAACAAAAGAATCACTATCTTCAATAAGCTAATCAAACTACTGCAAGTGGTTGAGAGGCATAATGAGGTTCTCTTGAACAACAATGCCAGGCCCACTGGGACAAAGAAAATTCTCAAGGCTAATTATGGAAAAATGAAAGGTGGAAAGCACTCCAATGTAAAGGGGTTTAGACGTATTGATCCCTACCCACGTGGCAACAACACACCATGTGGCAAGGGACATGGGGGGTCATGATATGGGCCGTGGAGGCCCTCCCAATGTATGGAGCAGAGTTGGTGGTGTTGGCTATAGTGGTCATGGAAACAAGGTGCAAAGGGCACCTAAGAATCCTTCAGTCAAACAAGAAAGAGTAAGCAATAAACCATGCTATAGGTGTGGAGTCATTGGGCATTGATACAAGAACTACCAAGCAAGCAACATAGTTGCAGACACTTACAAGAGGTATAGGAAGTCTAAAGAACAAGAGGCTCACTATATGGAAGAAGGTGGCCATGACCCAGATGTCAACCTCACAATTGCAGACTTTAGTGGCAACAAGGAACTTGCTCAGTCAATGAATGGACTAGATTTTGACCGATTTGCTTTATCTATTTATTTTCCAAAGACAGATGTGAAGGCATAATGCCTCATTTTTAATTAGACTATTATTTGGTCTTAAAGAATGGTTTGATGAATTAGATTTCTAAACAAAGACCTTGATTTGATTATCGTTGGCTTATTAATAAATTTTGAATTTTATTCTGAAGCACTGAATTTATTCAAATTTATTTACTACACATATTTACATGGTTCGAAATTGCTCTATAAAGATGTAAAGCAATTCATCTAGAGAAAAAATTATTAGAATGAAAAGATTATCATTCTACTAAAATAGAAATACTCTAAAGAATATGAGATATATTTAAAGTCACAGACGCTCTATATGCACAAAGAGCTAATCAAACCTTGTTAAAGTTACAAAGACCTTGATTTGATTATCGTTGGCTTATTAATAAATTTTGAATTTTATTCTGAAGCACTGAATTTATTCAAATTTATTTACTACACATATTTACATGGTTCGAAATTGCAATATAAAGATGTAAAGCAATACATCTAGAGAAAAAATTATTAGAATGAAAAGATTATCATTCTACTAAAATAGAAATACTCTAAAGAATATGAGATATATTTAAAGTCACAGACGCTCTATATGCACAAAGAGCTAATCAAACCTTGTTAAAGTTTAAAAGATATTCGTGCCAACGGTTATCATGTAAAAACATACTGTGAGAATGGACTTGAATACATTTATATTACCTCTAATAAATGTGGAAGGAAGCGCATTTTAGAGAAACTTATGAGTCAATCTAGTGGACTATACCAAACTATAAACTTATGAGTCAATCTAGTGGATTGTACGTCACTACGATTCAGATCATTGAATCCTATGCTGTCACCAACAATGAAATGTGGGACACTGACTCATACAGGCTTTGGCATGACCGCCTAGGGCACCCCGGTCGTGACATAATGATCCGTATTTTAAAGAACTCATATGGACATCCCTTCTTTCGAGTGAAAAAAAAATGAAAAAAAAAATCTGGCACACTGCAAGATGTCGGTCATAGTACTGCTTAAATGCAGTCATTGCCTTCTGAAGTACCAGAAGCACTACCTCCCTCCCATTATGCCTCATTGACTATTTCAAAAGCAAATCACTCGGTTTGTAAAGCCTGCTCTTTAGCAAAAACAGGATCGAGACCTTCCTATGCTAAAGATACAAAACAAAACATTCCATTCTTACAAAGAATACAAAGAGATATATGTGGACCTATCCATCCAGAATGCGGACCATTCAAGTACTTTAAGGTTCTGGTGGATGCTTCGACACACTGGTCACATGTCGCTTTATTGTCCACAAGAAATGCTGCAAAACTCCTAGCACAGATTATACATTTAAGGGCTCACCACCCTGATCCCCCTATCAAGTCTATAAGGCTTGATAACGCTGGAGAGTTTACATCAAAAGCATTTGATGATTATTGCATGTCTATCGGGATCGATGTAGAGCATCCTGTACCCCATCTGCATACACAAAATGGTCTTGCAAAAGCCACCATCAAAAGGCTACAGATGGTGGCTAGGGCATTGGTTATGCGCACCAACCTGCCTATATCTGCATGAGGTTATGCAATATTGCACGCAGCTTTACATATTCGTTTCAGACCCACTACTGGCCAACCATTTTCTGCGTACCAGTTGGTAACTGGATATGAG
>BDJD01001036.1:295464-328192 GCA_002564525.1 Rosa multiflora | reverse complement strand
GAGGCAACGAGAGAAGCACCGCGTTTGGGCAACACAAGGGGGAGTGTTGAAGGAAAACCTAATTTGTGTTTAGCCCAAACTCTAGGTTACTTGACCTAGTGGTAATATGATTTAATTAGAAGGATCTAGAATCCTAATCAATGTAGAATTACTTTCCTTGTATGATTGAGATTCTATACATTGTAATCCTCTATATAAAGAGGCCCCTATTATCAATGAGAATACACAGCAAATTCCTCTCAAATTCAGTTTCTCTATAACACTTTCACAATAGTTCATGTACCATTTGGAGTTTTTACCCTTTATTTTTTCTTCTCCAATCTTCAGCATTTATTTGAAACAATCAAATTTGTAGCGGTTTTCAATTCTTCTTAATTTGGTTCAGTCCATCCCTCTCTCCACCTTCTCAAATTGCACAATTGCCGGTGAATATTTCATAAATGGAGTTGGAGACAATAATAGTTTGAAGGGTGGAATAAGGATAAAAAAATTTATAAAAAATTGGGGTGTGTATTGATAAAATGGGTACGTGTATTTAAACTCTTTCCTTTATTCCTTTTCCCTTTCCTATTGCTTGTCTCCGGATTTTATTTTCTTGGTATTAATTTCCTATTTACCAAACAGTATTCAACATAAACTTTTTGTATTACGTATCCTGTTACAAAATAACTATACCTTGGAAATTTAGGTGTGTCAATTAAGTTGGAACTAGAGGATTCAAATTTGCGCACCACATTTAGGTTTGTGGTGATATCACCGTCCTATTAAAACTCGCCACATGGTATAGGAGTTAATTATGGTTAACTGTACTAAAAAACTTATTAATTTAAAGGGAAATGATGGAAAATGTCACATTAGATTGTGAAATGATAAAAATGTCACCTAGTTTCCCACTTGATAAAAAGGTCAATTATAAATTGTTAGTAATATTAATTTAGTCCTTATTAATAATAAAGTGATGTTAAAAAAATTCAGTTTTTAATTTTTTTTATTCCCATTCTACCCTTGAGCTTAATACACGTTTATAACCGTGCATTCAAATTTGACCTCCCATTTTGATAAGAAATTCCAAAACCTAAAACCTTGATTTGATCTTGATCGGAGCTCTCTCTCTCTCTCTCTCTCTCTCTCTCTCTTCTTCCTTTTCCACACAGACACAGACCTCGCCTGCACCGGAGCTTACTCTGATCTCTTCTTTTTCATCACCGCGGCGAAGTCGATATCTGCTTCTACAGTATCGGGACCGACTCGCCGATAATCGGATTGCTCCAGATCGTTCAGGTCGATTCGGCGTCGACCTTGAAGGAGACGATGAAGGTTGCGGTCTTCGGGAACTGCTCCATTATTAGCAGCTTGCCGTCGTTGTACTCGAAGAGGAAGAGCAACAGAGCAGTATACCAAATTATGCACTGGATCATGATGACCTGGACCATAAGGCTGCCGGACTCTGGGATTTGGTAGTCGTACATGGCGATCAACAAAGGAATCCCTATGACCAAAATAATCGAATCGCTTAATTGAATCCAACACTTCTCATTCTGTTCCAATTTTTATATGTATGCATCATTCAGACTTCATATGTGATGATGAACTAGTACCACTAATTTCTGCACTAGCTTGCTTGCTTGCTTCAATTTGTACTGGTTGGGATTTAAGCGGAATCAGAGACTTGCTTACAATCGAAGAATAGTGATATGAGAGAAGAATTAACTTTCATGTAAGTGTGTTCTGATCCTGCAAATCAAACGGAAACATCTCAAATTAAACAGATCATGCTTTAACATGCATGATAGAAATTAAATTCCCATTAAATGTAGCTTGCATTTGATATTGGAATTCATGAGACCATTGGTATTGATTATGCGTGTATGCAATTAGTAACAATTGTGGTTCACTGTAAACTGGAGTTTGTTCTTGGGATGATCAAGTTATATGGTGAATAAGTGACTCATATCTTTGGTTGGTATTGATGATGTGGGAACTAAACTTAAGCTTGCATTTGGGCTGCCAGTTTGTAGTTTGCCTTTGAAGTATAGGTTTGAAATTTCTGTGGGAATAATGAACTATCAAGAAAGTTTGTACTGTAATCCATATAATTGTGTTTGTTGTATTATAAATTTTTTTTTTCCATAATCCATGCTATGTTCATTGATTCTGTTATGTCTTTTAATTGATTCTATGTTCTTTGATTTGTTTCATTATGTTCTAGCTCTTATATTTACAATTCATTAGCTAAATTCAAGGTAGAACAAAGATCTGCAAATTTGAAATTGTGTTTCTGGGCTTTTGATGCAGTTTCCTTTTTACTGAAAACTGCACATTTTGGTTGGGTATTTGAAGTTGGTGTCTTCATAAAAGTTGCAATAGACATCTTAAAGATCATTTCAAAATTTGAATCTCTTGAAAACGATTTTTCTAGAATTAGTTATGATTTTTCAAAGTTACAGGTCTGTTGCATGATTTTTGTTTTAGACAGCAGCACTGTCATATTCTTGGTATTTCTTTTACTAGCTTCCTATTCAATCATGCTTGGAGGAACCAGCATTTCAAAACTAGACTTCCCAGGTTTCAAATGAAACAAACCTTTTCCTTTTTGGAATTCATACAAAGGATTTATGTCACCATGAAGTTAGCGTTTTGTATAATTCATGAGACCATTGGTATTTATTTGGTAATACTAATACCCAAGATGAGTCATGTGGTTGTGTACATGTTTTGATTTCTGTACTGATCAACTTCGATCAATTCTCAGGTTGCTATGAGTGTCGATGATATTGTCACTTCTGGAGCCAAGCCATTATTTTTCCTTGATTACTTTGCTACAAGCCGCCTTGATGTTGATCTTGCTGAAAAGGTAGAGGTCATGTATTGTGTACGTCAGCTTCTATAATTCTGTAAAGATATACTACCAACTAACTGCTGTTTATTTAGATTTTTTTTTTTTTTTTTAAGTTAAATGGTCAGCTTTGCTCTATTGCAGTGTTAATTCTAAGTTGATATGTGTCGTTATATGAGATTAGACTGATACCCTTTTTCTTGCATGAGTTGTGAACTAATGACTAGTAAGTTCTGTTGACCTTTTCTGCTAAATCCCCTATCTGGCATTGAACTTTCTTGCACAGTCATATCCACTTTATTAGGATCTCAGTGTGGCACCCTTCTTTTTATTAACTGCTTTTTATGTAACCTATTGTATTGGCATATGAGACCCAGTTGACTGTGCATGCTTCCACGCGTGCAATCTAAGTTCCTGATTACTCTTTTTTTGCAGCTCACAAGAGATATGTTTGATGTAAAATGAATTCTACTTACTTACCTACTGGAGTTAATTCATGTAACTGGGGTTAATAATTCAGTTAATCATAATGTGATTGTTACTTGATGCAGGAGTTCTGTAGATTCATGAAAGAACATGGATAGTTGGATGGAAAGGTTGACGCTTTGAAGTATCTTGTTTCACACTTCCAACTTTACTAGTAGTAGGGTTAATATTAGATGTCATGTGGTAACTTATCGTTTGGAGTTTTTGTTAAATGATGGTATAGCTTAAGGTCGTCATATTGCGTGAAATTAGATATGTATATGCCAATGCTCCTTGGATGCTGGAGTTTATGTTCTGCAACTTAGTTCTCTTGTAGCCAGTGATTCATTGGTCATTATATCGTTCCAGGAATCCATTTGGCTGAGCCTACTTTTAGTTATGGCCTCTAACCTTATGCATATGTGCAATATTTATATCATTTGCAGTCCTTCTGCCTTTTGTTGTATTCCCTTTGTTCAATAACATATGTAGCTCTGCTGCTTATAGAGTCAGGACCCTCATAATACTCCTATATGTTCACAGTTAATTAATGTTTTTTATTCATGTAACTTGGTGTTAATGTCTAAAAGTCCAGCGGTAGCCGGACCTTAGTTAACGCTGATCCGGTGGGCGGATCGATACTTGTGTTAGTATTATAGTTCCCGTTACCTGTCAAGTAAAATACAATGGGCGTTAGAGGGAGACCGCGCTGGGCGGTCTTCAACTCTCCGATGCCTAAGTTAGTCAATGTATTTATGTTGACAAAGCAACAGTAGATAAGTATTGAATGCGTAATTAATGAGGAGAGAGGAGAGAACCTTTTATAGGTGAGGAAGAGACTGATCTCGTCTTTGTTTTCGATGTGGGACTAATATGCTTCAGTTCCCAGTTTCAGAAGCTTCTGATGCCATCTTTGCGCGGCGCGTGGTGGCGCGTTGGTGGCGATCTGGAGGTGGTCCGATGCTGAGGTTGTAGCCCGTCTGGCGGTGTGTCTGTATGTCATTCCTTTGGTTGGAATTAGTACCTTTGGCGGTACAATGAGCATGGCCCATTATAGCTAATTATGCTTGCAAATGTACATGTATGTACACTTGGCTATTAACTTGTGACTTGGCTACTGGCAGTTACTTGGCTATTAACTTGTGACTTGGCTATTCACTTGTGACTTGGCTAATACAGTGACTTGGCTATTAACTTATGACTTGGCTACTGACAGTTACTTGGTTAGTGACATGGTTAGTTACTTGTTTAGTGACATGTGATTAACAGTGACTTGGCTACTAACAGTTACTTGGTTAGTGACATGTGATTAACAGTTACTTGCCTATTAACTTGTGACTTGGCTACTGATAGTTACTTGGTTAGTGACATGGTCAGTTACTTAGTTAGTGACATGTGATTAACAGTGACTTGGCTATTAACTTGTGACTTGGCTACTGATAGTTACTTGGTTAGTGACATGGTCAGTTACTTAGTTAGTGACATGTGATTAACAGTGACATGGCTATTAACTTTTGACTTGACTACTGACGGTTACTTGGTTAGTGACATGGTCAGTTACTTGGTTAGTGACATGTGATTAACAGTGACTTGGTTATTAACTTGTGACTTGGCTACTGACAGTTACTTGGTTAGTGACATGGTCAATTACTTAGTTAGTGACATGTGATTAACAGTGACATGGTCAGTTACTTAGTTAGTGACATGTGATTAACAGTGACATGGTCAGTTACTTGGTTAGTGACATGGTCAGTTACTTGGTTAGTGACATGGTCAGTTACTTGGTTAGTGACATGATCAGTTACTTAGTTAGTGATATGGTCAGTTACTTGGTTAGTGATATGTGATTAACAGTGACAGTGACTTGGTAAATTCAGAAGATGCCTAAAACTCGAATTGACACAAAAGATATATAAAAATAATGTTGCATTAAGAAAAACTAAACATAATAGTGACACCATAAAAAGATATAGAAAAACTAATTGATTTAGTAAACTAGAGTTTACAATTGGCCAAGTCACTATCCTAAGCCCTAAACAAATTTCTAAAATTTCGTATGTCCTTGCTACTCTTCTTCATATCATTTTTCTTCCTCGTTGGAATTTTTGCTTCTTCTTCATAATCTTCTTTTTCACTTTCTTCCCTATGTTTTCTTTAACCCGCCCCATGCCTTCTGTTTGTAGATCCTGTACAAAATTGTGAAAATGAGAAAATCGTCAGTGACTTTGACAGTTACATGATCAGTTACATGTTCATGACTATGACATGGCCAGTGACTTAACCAGTGCCCAGAATTGGATGTAACTGACATGAATATCTCAGCCTATATGCATATTTCAGCATCAAACCTAGTATATATTTAGTGTCTACTCAGTACATCAATAAAGAAAAAAAAATGCAAAGTAGGGGCTGGTTACGGCAAAGAGGGTTATTTGAAGATGTGGTCATTCAAATACTCAATTACTGAAAACAAGAATGAGTACTTTGTCTAAACAACAAATTGGACTACACACGATTAGTCATGCACACAATGCTATATGAAACAGCAAGAGAACTTTGAAGAGAAAGCCAAGTGCACAACTACTGTTGCAGAGAATTTAACAACACGAGTCCAGCCGTTGCAAGTTTCATTAATCAACCCCTTATCTAGCAATGCAACTATATATGTAAGCAGCGCATAATTCTCCACTGGTCAATTCAAAATATCCATTTCTTCCAGCAAAACTGATTTATTTCTGTTTGGTTTCTACGGATGCCAATTGAAGCAACAAGAATTTAAACTAAAATGCAATATATTGACCAAAAAAAAAAAAAAACTTATTGTGATACACTGCAATGGTCAATCTGCAATATGCTAGAGCTCCACTCTAGTCTGCCAGCTTCATTGAATTCTGAAGACAAAGATGAATTATTCATATCAAATCCATAGACCGGTTTCTTTTCCAAATTGACAATCTTGAACACTCTACTCCATAACCATTTGATTAATATATACTTTCCTCCATTATAAATATTACCCAACTACTTTCATTATTACAAGAAAATAATAAAACTCAATGAGCTACCTCCATAATCCCCTCCCAAGTTGGGATCAAATAGATGCAGCAAGGATTAAATAGTTGCCTTTGGAGTCCAAACCTTTTGATGACTAAAGTCCAAACCTTGATGTCCCTCCAGCCTGAATCATTGCTCAACCGTAGATTGATACAACTTCGAAGTGCCTCCGAAAATTCATACATGAAGTCAGTTCCGGGAGTGATTACATTTGGATCTGTCACTTCTGATTTGTGTTTTGGTAGGACTTGTTTGCCTTCTAACTCATACTGCCTTCTCAGTTTCTCTTCTTCAACTTCCTATAAACATTTGGGAATTGAGATAGGTAAATTTTAATGTAAAGTATAAGAACAAGACAGTATCTATTGAACGGTTCACAGGCATAATATAGAGCAGCCCACTAAAAATTCCTCGTTCCTGGCTGACATAAAACGCCTGGCTCCTTGTTGATTCATTTTGGTCCTTGGAGCAACCCCATCTACAAGAAAAGTAGCCATGATGAACCCTGAAGGCAAAAGCAGGAAAAAACAATTTGAAGTCCAAAGTACAAACTTCTCACCATTGGCCAAGTATATATATATATAGTAGCTTCCTTGGTCCGACAATGTTGAAAATCCGATCGATATGTTCAAAAACATTGCTGAATACCTCTTCAAAACTACTTGGTTGTGGCAACTGGACAAATATTGTAGCAGAAATGAAATTGGTAAGTACGAAGGTAAAGAGAATTAATACTCTATAAAGTTCAAAACATCATCAGTTTAAGAACGAATTAGGTTGTGAAAAGAGGAATAGAAATGTGGTGATTGACGTACTCCGTTATCATCATCATCTGGGTTGAAGCATGGATGGATAATCCCATTCATGTCAATATAGAGATCATCAAACTCCATGCCATTTGGATTTGGTAAGCTTGTATCTATAACATGCTTATCATTATGATTTCTCTGATCCTCTATAGCTTCCACAAAAACTTTAGGATATTTTTTCAACAACCAACCAAAAAAGGACGGCACACCTATGCATCCCCCTGTGTCTCTCCCTCTATCAGAAACCAGTTATTTAGTGCCAAAGGACAATAAATGTTAAATAATTAATGAATCTAAAGATGGGAAAGTAAACGAAGAGCTTTGCACACATTTGATAATAATAAATACAAGTAGCTAGATTGATAATATTGAGAAGCGAAACGACTCACCTTGCCTTGGTGGAATCAACATGCATGCAAGTGGAAGTGATTGTTGACGTTCATAAACTGGTAGACTGGTGGGCTTCTGTTTTGGAATATAAAGTGGGGGATTGGATTGCTCATATATATTCATCACAAGTCTCCACTAAAGTTCTACGTGGACATGCAAAAATGCTGCGTAACAAAAGTACTATTAATAGAGAAGCAATTCGATCGAAACAAAATCATATTCACACACTGACACACCGTCAGTGTTAACGGAGAGGATTCTATGCACAAATATCGTATACATATAGTTTCAAACCTGCATGCAAGGAGCAAGGAGACACTTGTTTTATGTCTACATTGTAGGCTGGCAATTGCAATACGCAGTCCAAACTCAACCGATACTTGCAGTTTCCATCTTTAACAAAACACCAACCTCGCTGGCTAGCTAGCTGTACAGCTAGCGAGAGCACCTACCATGGCTTCTTTACATTCTCTAGTCTTTTTTTTCATCACACTTGGTAGTACTCCTGCCTCGCACAATCATCAGCGATTCCATCACCATCCCCATCTCACATTTTAACAGGATCAACCCACACCCCTTTAACCATCCATATATACCACCACCTCAGCAACCTAGCAACCGCCTCTCTAAAAAGAGCCCACCACCTCAAAAATCCCCGTACCGCCGCCGCCGCCGCCGCCACCACTCCGATCTTCCCTCAAAGTTACGGTGGCTACTCCATACACCTCAGCTTCGGAACTCCTCCCCAAACCCTCCCTTTCATTATGGACACTGGCAGCGATTTCGTTCGGTTTCCTGCCACCAAAAGTTACCGCTGCCTCGACTGTTACACATACATCTCTCCTGACCAAAAAATCCAAACTTTTTATCCCAAACAGTCCTCCTCCGCCAAACTTCTCCGCTGCTCGGACCCTAAATGCAGTTGGGTCCACCAAAACAGCTCCGACAGGGAGCATTGCCAAACCTGCCCTCTATATTTACTCGTCTATGGCAGCGGCACAAGTGCACAACTATCGGAGCTCCGCTCTCTGAGACCCTGGTCCTACCCACCTGACCCGTACCCTATTTTCTCGTGGGTTGCTCCGTCCAAGCTACCCACGAACCCGCCGCTGGATTTGCCGGAATGGGCCGAGGCCCATTGTCACTGCCCAGCCAACTGCGACTCAAAAAATTTTCCTACTGTGTTCTCTCTCGCACTTTCGACGGCGCTAACAAATCCACCTCACTCGTTCTCGACGGCGGGAAAGACTCCGGCCAAAAAACCGCCGGAGTGAGCTACACGCCATTTTTAAACAACCGAGTAGTCCCCGGAAAAGAAGCTTACATGTCCTACTACTACGTGGGCCTGCGAAAGATCAATGTGGGAGGGCGGCGCGTCCGCGCAGGTACTTAAAGCCGGACACTAACGGTACCGGCGGGACCATCATCGACTCGGGGACCACCTTCACGGTGATGGCGAGTGGGATCTTCGAGCGCGTGTCGAGGGAGTTCGCGAGACACGGAGAGAGACACGGCTACAAGAGAGCAAAAGCAGCCGAGGAGATGATAGGGTTAAGGCCCTGTTTCGATGTTTCCGGGAGAAACAAGACGACGGCGTTCCCGGAGATGAGACTTCACTTCAAGGAGGGGCTGACGTGGCACTGCTGGCGGAGAATCAGTATTACGATACCGGTAGTGTGATTTGCATGACGCTTATGAGTGCCGAGGAAGTGCTGAGCGGTGGGCATGGGCCAGAAGTTTGGTCTGGCCCATCGATTGTTTTGGGGAGTTTTCATATGCAGAACTTCTATTTGGAGTATGATCTGCGGAATCAGAGGTTGGGGTTCAGGAAACAGAAAAGCAACAGAAATTTCGTACAGTACGTAGGTGAGGAGGGAAAAAAAAAATCAGTTTCTGTACATTTACTATGTTGTTTGTATTTTGTAGCAACAAGGACTCCTATTGTTCAACAAAGAAAAACAATAAGGACTCATTTTCTTATTCCTTCCTCTCTTGAATAACATCATGAACAGATGCTATATTCTGCTTCATTTAGATCATTTCAAACTTAACCATTTGTGTTCAATTTTTTTTTTTTTTGGGTTTTTACTCGGGAATATAGAGAGAAAAAGGGAGCGTTTTAGGGTTGGGGTTTTCAAAACGTATTCTACTGCTTGTCTGGCGGCCCTTCTGTGCCAGCGACGGCGCCATGCCTCACCGGCATGAGGTAGGTGTTGGAGAGGAAAGATCCCACATTGGAAAAGTGACAAATAAAATATAACTTATAAGTGGGTGGCTCTTACCCAATTGTACCGAGACCTTTTGTGATTAAAACCCAACACCTAACGGGTGGTTAAGTTGTGACAATATCGGTACAATAGTGGACCACAGGCCAGGCTTGTTACTGTTTAACATGATATCAGAGTGGGTCGCTCTTCAATACGTCGCCATCATGGACCCGTATATGGATTCATTCATTAATTGATTCACCAATCACTTCTCCAATCATGGACCTAGTTTGGGTTCATTAAATTGGCCATCGGAGGTTTCCGATTGGATTATTGCCAAGTGTCCGATGTGGGTCTTGGATTGTTATGTGATTGGTCAAGTCTCTAATGTGGGACTTGTGACCCGATTTCCAATGTGGAATTGGGTTTGTCAATTAATTCCATGTGCATACCTAGAGCTAGGTTGCACGTGAGGGGACGTGTTGGAGAGGAAAGATCCCACATTGGAAAAGTGACAAATAAAATATAATTTATAAGTGGGTGACTCTTACCCAATTGTACCGAGGCCTTTTGTGATTAAAACCCAACACCTAACAGGTGGTTAAGTTGGAACAATATCGGTACAATGGTGGACCACGGGCCACGCTTGTCGCTGTTTAACAGTATGAGCAGCCGGACGGGCCTCTAGTTCTTTTGCTCTCTGCATATCTAGTGTGGGCTGAGTGGTTGTCCGTGTGTGGACCATGGATTGGGCTACCAAGCTTCCGAATCTGCAGCGGATGGCTTCGAGACGGTGTGATCTGGTTGGGTATGTCCTTAGTTGTCGTGGTGGTTATGTCTGGTGGAACGTAGATGATCGACACGATGGTGGTGGGATACATTGGAGGAGATGGTATGTGGATGACTCTTGGCTTATGGAGGCTGCGCAGAGGTGAAGGTGGTGTTAGGATGTTGATTGATGAGATCTATGGCAGTATCAACTGGGTTTATGATGTGTGGCGGTGGTTGGTGGCTCTGTGGGTGTGGAGTCTGAAACTGGGGCATTGGCTTGGGTTTGGGATGATGTATGGAGACAGCGCTTGGTCAATCATCGACGGTTGGTTGGATATCAGGTGGGTAAGTCGATTAGGGAAGTGGCTGTGCAGTGGGTGGGTGGCCGTCATTGGGCGGGTAGAGGTGGTGGCGGTGCCTGAGCAGTTGTTCAATCATGGTAGTTTTTTTTTTTAGTTTTTTATTAGGGTTTTAGTTTCAGGTTTTTGGTTAGGTCAAATAAAACTTCCCTACTCGATTGAGCTAGGGTTTGGAGGTTTTGGTCGTGTTGTGAAGCCATCTATATGGTGTTACTCCTGGGAACAATATGTTATAATTTCGATGCTGTTTAGTTATCAACAGAAATGTGGATTTTCCTTGCACGTGGTCTAGCGGTTCATGGACACGGTGTGGAAGAGGGTGGAGTGGTTCGTCTCGATGTTGGTGACGAGGTCGTATCGTGACAATCGGGATTGGTTATCTTTCTTTGTAGCCTGGGGTGATAGGCGTAAAAATTGGTAACGGGTTGGACCTTTTCGGTGCATGGATGTTACTATTAGTGACGGACCCATAACTATGGATCTTGGTAGGAATATGTGTCGTGGTGTTGATACCACAACCGGTTAATCCAATACTTTGTAATTTTTTGGTTATTAATGGATTCTATTTCTTCTAAAAGAAAAAGTTTGATTTGCAAAATTTTTGTTAAAGCTTGATTTTGACTTGGGTTTGTTTCAATTCACGAGCTCAAGTGACAAACACACCAGCTTTTAGGCAGCTCGGAGGAATCATGCAACATGCATGCAATTGATTCTAAATTCTAAGGCGTACAAAAGGCTTAATAAATTCGTGAATAATGTCTAAATATCTGTACGTATGTATTATTTAAAAGAGCAAATTTCATTTTAGTTCCTTGATATTTACACTATAAATTACTTGTGCCCCCTGCATTTCTAATTTAATCATGGTAACCCTTGTACTTACCAATTTCATTCAGTTTGCTCAATTCTTAGCTTTTTTTTTCAAGTATTGTGTAATATATTTTGAAATTTTCATCAGTTACGATGTAATTTTACATGTTAACGTTAGTGAATCATCATCTTACAAGGGAGCTTCATAGAGCCACATTTTCAATTTACAAAATATTTGATGAAGAAATTAATGATTGGACATGATTGATTAAATTGGACAACAAACCAAGGGCTTTGGTCTAGCGGAAACATGGTTGGGCCTACAAGTTGGGAGAATGTGAGCTAAATACTCAAAAAGTTCCATCGTTCAATCATCCGCTTGTAAAAAACACCTCTTAGAGATATTCAAATCAGGTCCCAACTCGAAGTGGTGACATACTTTGCTACAATTTTTAAGACCAAAAATTGGATAGCACAATGTGCATGTGATGAAATTAGAAGTGCGGAGACACAACTGATTTAAGGTATAAGGGTCAAGGAGATAAAATAAAATTAGCCCTATTAAAAATCAAAATACTTAATACTTGAATTTTGTACTTTTGAAAAAAAAAATTTCCTCTAAAATACACATACTATTAGTACAAAAAAAAAATTATACAGATATTAAACTTATTACATATTTTTACATACTTTAGTCGTACAATCACACGAAAATAAATTTAAATTGATATTTAGAACTAATTATTGAGAGTTAATTAGTTTTTAAGTCCAAAAATAAGTTAGGGTTTTTTATTTTTCTTTTCTTCCCCCAACATTGTCTAGGTTTTGGTTCTTGGTCGGTCCTATTACCATAGTGATCGATTTCATTTGGATGCTTTAGGGTAACTTGCATGGCTTGATATTGACGTGGCCCTCTCGAGGGTAGGTCGTGTTGTGTAATCACTTATATTTAAATATATGAAAGGCTTGACGTCCTATTTCAAAAAAAAAAAAAAAAGGTCAATAAACCATAACCTATTTTGAATGTAATCCAGACTAAATTTTTTGTTAATTGCGGTCCAGTGATTAGGCATCCACATCAGCTTACTTTCCTATATTAGCATGATGAGTCAACTTCTACTTTTCCACATACCTAATTTATCCATAACAATATTACTCAAAACAATCAATCATTTATGAGTCAATTAATTGAGAGTTGATGTTGTTTTTCAATTAATTTGATATTCATTAAAACCATACCAATTATAGCATGTCATTAGCACTACAAAACCATTAATTGATGCATCGTCATTAAAAAAAATTATAACTTAAATAAAATGATCATACCTTAGTCCTTACCATCATTTTTCTACACCCTGTATATATCTTGTCTCTTTTCTTCTTCTTTATTCTCATCACTTTCTTCGTTCATTATAGAATTATTATGTTGTTCAACTTCATTATACAATCTCATAGATATTTCATCTGGATATTCGTAAGAAGGTTTTGATTTATCTAAAAAAGTAATACTTTACATTGTGCATATCTACCTTTGCAACTTAAGACAAATCGTTGTTAGGTCCATAATTACCTAGTAATCATTCCCCTAATCTTGCAGTTTTGCTTAACCTTTGTGTTTATTTATATCTATTTATTATGGTTTCCTTACCATGCTAGGAAATAATGAAAAATCTTGGAAATGCCCTAAAAACTCAACTTTAGCACATTTTCCTACTCCACCTAGGTGAAACCGAGCTAGGCAAGGAAGGAGGGGCAGACTGAGAACATGAACTCCAAATGAGTTGAAACTTTTCAGATCCATTATAGACATCCTAAGGATCATTGTTTGTGAAGAGTGCAAGAGCTATTTCGGAATGGAAGGCCTTCAAATGATCGGTTCAAGTTTCTGCACTAGAAGACGAAAACTACAAAAACGGACCTATGCAGATTCCGGCCAAAGGACGGAGAAATAAGCTCTGAAATTTTACCTGCATGATCTACACTCATATAGGAACATTTGGTATGAAGAAGTCGACGGCCAATTCCTAACTCTCGGTGGAGATTCAATTAAAGGAAGAAAGGAGAAAAAAGTGCGCAAACGGATAAAAAATGGGTCAACGGTGGTGAACGACGGATTCCTGACATTTTCGACCGAGTTGGCCAGCCGAGAATAAGTGTAGAGGATAAGGAAGAGTTGACTAGGGTTGGAGACTTTAAGTCTAGGTTATTTTAAAATTCAAAATTTGAAAGAGGACAAGTGGTCTCATTCTTACACCTTACACATTTGTCTCCCGTTTATTACTTTGTTCCCCTACACCCTTCTACCCTTACTTTTTCTCCTCCACCAAAATATCTATGGGCTTTCTATGTCATTTCTATTTGGAGTCAAAAACTAGATCCACATTTTTTGTTTACACATTTGTCAATCACATCTAGCCCTTCATTTCTTTTGATCTCTACCCTCGATTTGAATTGCCTTGGCCTTTAAATAGCCCATTCTCTCTCCTCAAAACGGTGCATCCCCTTGGTTCCCCCATTTTGGAGCATCAAAAACTCTCTTTTCTCTAGTTTTATGTTAGTTTTTCATAGCTTGTACATAATTCTTTGAGTTTGTGTGAAAATAGGTGTGTAGGCACTTGGGTTTCACCAAAACTGAAGTTACTACACACTCTAAATCAATCACAACACTTGCTTTCACACATCCAAGCCTTTGTTCTTCTTTCTTCTTGAGTTTTGTGGATGTGTATGGTGTTTTGGGTTGTAAAACCGAAAATCACACTAGTACAAAAATTGCATCACACAACGGTGGTTAACCGTTGTCCCAAGAGGAAAGTTCTGTCGTCTATCTCGGTGTTGTGTGATCACAACACTCAGACAACTGTGAAACACCGTTGTGTATCAATCATAGGGTCGACGGCTTTCTTAGAACCATTGTTCCAATTTTGGGCATGCCAATGCCAGAAGTTGTATGCCAGGCACATATGCCGCATGCATTTGTTGTTTCAATGGCTGCTCACACAACAGACTTAAGATACAAGATGATGTTGGTTACCTGATCAGACAACAGAAATACTCTAAACTGTTGTTGGACTATCTTTACCACTACAGATATTTCAAAATATCTGTGGTGTGATAGTTGTAATCGTATTTGTGAGAAAACTATGACTGTTGTATGTGGGAGAGATTATTTGCATTTGTACACACATCTTTTCAATATCGTTGTGTGATTTGGCAATTGAACAACTGGTTTTTGTTTCTTATGTTGTGTGAATTCAAATCTGAGGACAAAATGCTTTTGCAACCGTTATGTGATTTATACCAAATTTGTTGTGTGATTCACAAACATATACATTCAATGTATATACAGTGAATATACATTTAGATAACTTAGCTAAATGAGTGAATATACATACATTCAAACATAACTTGTCAATCATCCATATACATTCAAGTATCTAGACCATAAAACCAACAAATAAAGCATTGTAGCTAGCTTAATCCAGCAACATTCTAGCTAACAATTTCAAAAAATGAAAAACAGCAAAAGCTGATATAATATATACTTGTTCCAACAACATGCACATATGTAGCTGCTTTCCAATTGCTTGAAGAAATCTCCAAACATTTGAGCTCTACGCCTGTCTTCCGACAACTGAAGAAGCAAACATGGCCGGTAACTAAAACAGATTACCTGGCATGCTTGGAACATCAATAGACAACCAGATTCCACCAAAAGTAGAGTTTAGGTAAAGGAAGTTGAAATCAACTGAAGCACTTACTTTTATGCATGCTTGAACTATATCTGACTCTGGAACTTTAGCGCTATGCTTGAACTATATCTGACTCTGGAACTTTAGCGCTACCATGAACCTCCTGTTGAGATATATGGCATACTCATTACTCAATCTACAGAAGGTAATAGAAGGAAAAGAAAAAAGGACAGTGTCATGGTGCAACAATACCTTACTGGACAAATGCTGAAGCAAACACTCCTTTAACAACACATGCCATAGAAATATAGCATATTTGATATCACCTGCAGATTACAAGTAATCATAAGTATAGTACAGTATATCATTTGAGCTTCACAACTTCCAAAAAGAATAATAATAACAGCCAGGTTAGGAAGAAGTACCTTATTATAAAGCCATTTAGTCCAAGATGGTGCTTTGCATAATAGGGATACAAGTATCAACCAGGAACACGTTCCCTATATTTCATCTGTGGCACAAACCTTGGTCAATAAACTAAGATAGAAGTATTTAAAATCATAAGTACAGAAAGTTAAAGGAGAACCTACAGCAAATAGGGAAAGGAGAACCTTCAGAATCCATTCCTGAGAACACAAACAAAGATAAATGAACATAAAAATAAAACACAAACAAAGATAAATGAACATAAAAATAAAACAATGGCAGTAAAGTTCTCAACATTTAAAATAATAATGGCACTTAATTCCCTTCACTAGAGTCCTTACAAAGTCAATGTCATAAACAAAGGCACCCAAAATCAGAAAAATATGAGACTAAAGACTGAACAATAACTTCAGGACTTATATCTATGAACCAAAGAGCTTTGTCATACAGAAACACTATTCTTTGGTCTATAATTAAGTAAAATGGCCCTTATATACAATCTCAGTGTTAATAAACCCAGCTAAATTTCAAGTAAGCAAATAATTTATAACAACAAGGAAAAAGAAGAGCAATATCAGCATTTTAGATCAATCAGCAAATTCCCATTCACACATACATTAAGTGGTCATAAGCTCCATGGATTGTTTCAAGAAACAAGTAATATGAAATTAACATACTGGTATCTGTTAGTGTGAGTCATCGTTCCCTATTAGGAATAGACTACAAGGGAATATATTATTGTAACTACTTACCTTGTATATGTTGTGTAGTACAGTAGTACACAATAGTTGTAGTACGCTTGTAATCTGTTTATATACACCACAGAATGGGTGTAATATATTATCAGAAAATTTATTCTCTCAATAGTGTCTTATTTGACTTGGTATCAGAGCAAAGATCCGAAAGGACTTTGTCTCCTTATTTCTTTTTTCTAGACCGATCTTCGTCTCCTTCGAGACCGATCTTCGTCAATTAACCTCAACCAAGACCGGCAGTCTTCAATTCAGACTGCCATCTCTTTCAATCCAGTCCGGCTTCTTCAGAATCGACGTGTGCCGTCAACCTGCGCCGTTCAACCCAGACCGGTCGGTTTCCAGATCGCCCACGATCCTCGCTCAACCACAGCAGCATCGCTCAGCCGCGTCGTTCAGTCCACCTCAGCCGGTCCATAGCAGCGTCGCTCAGCCGCATCGTTCGCTCAACCACAGCAGAGTCGTTCGGTCCACATCAGCGTCGCTCACTCAGGGAGGTTCCAGATCGATCGATTCCAGCCCAGATCGCCCAAACTCGGGACGATTCCAGATCGATCTCAATCACTCAGTCAACTCGGTGAGTCAACCCGCCTCAACTAGGTCAACTCAGTGAGTCAACCCGCCTCAACTCGGTAAGTCAACACGGTCAACCGAACTCAGTCAATCCACTAAGCTTAGTCAAAAAAAAAAAAAAAACTGTTACTATTTGGAGACATCTGTTAGTTCCGCTGCGTACTTTGGGATTTGTTTTTCTATTGTATTATTACAATGGGTGGTGATGACAGTGAAGGTCACAGTTCTAAGACCAATGAGGTCCAGAGGGTTGAAGTCTCTGTCAAGGGCTCAGAAGGTCGTTCTTTTGGGGGTACCAAACTCACTGGTACAAATTTCCGAACATGGAAGAAGATTATGTCTGTTTATCTCCGTGGGATACATAAAATGGGGCATGTGACTGGAACAATCAAGGCTCCTAGTGAAGATGATAAGGAAGCCTATGCTAAGTGGGAAGATGATGATGGGTTTGTAATGTCAATTTTATTTCGAGCCATGACTGATGATGTGCTACAGATGGTGGAGGAATGTGAAACTGCTGAGGCGATATGGAAGACGTTGGGAGATCTCTATACAAATGAGTCTGATTTTATACAGGTTCATGAATTGATGTGCAAAGCTGCAGGGACGCAACAGAATGGGCAACCAGTGTCAGTGTTTTTTACCAAGCTGAAGAATGTATGGGCTGAAATTGATCAGAAGCGTCCTTGCAAGATCAAGAACCAGGAGGATATTGCATGGTACCAGAAAGAAAAGGGACTTGAGCGGGTTCATGCGTTCTTACGAGGACTTGATTAAAAACATAACAGTGCCAAAGGAGAGTTGCTTAGAATGCCAGATCCTCCTAGCTTGACCACAGCTTTCACATATATTCGTAAGGATGAGTCTCAACAGGAAAGTCTCAAACAGGCACAAGTTGAAGTCTCCAGCCTAGCTATTCAAGCACCAGCACCTTTTCTTCAGCAACAGAAATCAGTCCCAGTTCATCAGCAAGGTTTCCCACAAGGCTTCACCAACCGCCCTCGTCCTCAATGTTCTTTTTGTAACGACCTTGGGCATGTTCGGGAGACTTGTTGGAAGTTGAACCCACACCTTAAACTTAAAAAGCAAGGTTATCGTCCTAAGGCGAAAGCAGCTGCTGTTCAATTGGTCCAAGAACCAGATTTCAATGGAGTGGCTAGCCAAGATCATCATAGAGCAGGTGGAGCTACTCCTACAGCCTCTATAGCTGGTCGAGGTAAAATTAGTATGGCTTTAAAGGTTTCTAAATTTGTTGGTTCTGATACATGGATTATTGATTCTGGTGCCTCCGATCATATGACTTATGACAAATCATATTTTACTGAGTTGTCTTCCCCACTAGTGTCCTATGTAACCAATGCCAATGGTGAGGCTTTTCCTGTGTTAGGGTCAGGGTCAGTGCGTATTACTCCCACTTTGGAACTTCATAATGTGTTATATGTGCCTGACTTATCTCATCACTTGATATCTGTCCCACAGTTAAACACTGAGTCTAAATGCTCTGTAACCTTTTATCCTATGTATGTGATTTTTCAGGATCTTCTCCCCAGGGAGACAGTCGGTCGGGGGTATCTGAGGGGCAGGTTGTTCCATTTGGATCAGACATACGCAGGAGAGAAACCAGGAGCACAGTCCCGAGCCGCTTTGACTTCGAATTCTGACAAGTTAAGTGGAATTCGGTTGTGGCATCGCCGTTTAGGGCATCCACCTTTTAGTCTTATGAAAAAAACCATGCCTACTCTGTTTATTGGGGTGGATGAGTCAGTTTTACATTGTGAAACATGTGTTTTGGCCAAAAGTCATCGTGCTACTTATTCTCCTAGCTAGTATTTCTAATAAAAGTGTTATTCCTTTTGAGTTGATTCACTCTGATGTTTGGGGACCTTCTAGAGAACCAACTGTATTGGGTATGAGATACTTTGTGTTGTTTATTGATGATTGTACGAGATTATCATGGGTTGATCTTCTTAAAACCAAAAATGAAGTCTTCCCTGCTTTTCAAACATTTCGTAACCTTGTTCAAACACAATATCATAGCACCATTAAAATCCTTCGTTCTGACAATGGGGGGGGAGTATTTTAACCATTTGTTCCAAGAGTTTTTTAAAACTCATGGGATTGTTCACCAAACCACGTGTCCGCAAACACCATAACAGAATGGAGTGTCCGAAAGGAAAAACCGTCATTTACTTGATATGGCTCGTGCTAATATCTTTGGGGTGATGCTATACATGCTTCCTCTCATCTTATCAATCGTCTTCCATCTAGTGTCCTTCAGGGAGGTTCTCGCCTCTCATGTCTCCTTACCATCATTTCATAATCTTCCAGCTCGTGTTTTTGGTTGTGTTGCTTTTGTCCATATACCAAAAAACCAGAGGTCTAAGTTGGATGCCCGGGCCCTTAAGTGTGTGTTTGTTGGCTACGGAGGCTATTAGAAGGGGTACAAGTGCTATCATCCACCAACCAGAAAGTATTATGTCACTATGGATGTTACTTTCTTTGAAGACATGAGTTATTTCTCCTCTTCAGATACAGCTCTTCAGGGGGAGATTCATATTTTGAAGAGCTAATCAGAAGAAGAAGGAGAAGCAACACAGCCAGGAGGTATTTTGAAAGATCCGGTCGAGACTATTAGCTCACCGCCTCCAGCAGCAGAAGCTCCAGACATCCAAGCACCAGTTTCCATCGCTTAGAATGAGCTTGAAGACACAACTGCCCCTCCTGCCATTGCTTCTACCCCTGACCCGCAGCTTCCTGGTACTGAAGATCACCCAGTTGAGGTATGTCCATCCACTGATACTAGTAGTAGTGAGTCTAATGTTGAGCAATACGTGTTACCACATAGGACCACTCGAGGTCAATCAGCCAAAAGATATGACCCTACTCTTACTGCCAAATCAAAATACCCAGTAGCAAACTATATGTCCACTAAGAGGTTGTCTAAGTCATATGAATCATTTGTGAATCAAATATCTGCTATATCAATACCTAACAAAGTGCAGGATGCATTGGGAGATCCAGAGTGGAGGAAGGCTATGGATGAAGAGATGGAGGCGTTGCAGAAGAACAATACTTGGCAACTTGTGCCTCCACCACAAGGCAAGAAGGCTGTAGGTTGTCGTTGGGTATTTACCGTGAAGCATAATGCAGATGGATCAGTGAATCGATACAAAGCACACCTTGTAGCAAAGGGATTTACTCAGACGTATGGTATAGACTATGATGAAACTTTTGCTCCTGTTGCCAAGATGAATACCATTCGGGTTCTGCTCTCGTTTGCTGCTAGTTTAAACTGGCCACTCCGACAGTTTGATGTCACGAATGCATTTCTTCATGGAGAGTTAGCCGAAGAAGTGTACATGAGCCTTCCACCGGGGTATATAGTTGCTTCCCCTGGTAATTTTGTATGCAAATTGAGCAAATCTCTGTATGGTCTCAAACAGTCACCTCATGCTTGGTTTGGAAGATTTTCACAGTTCATGTGGAAGGTTGGTTACAAAGTCAAGGGGAGAGAAGGAATCTATCTGTCCCAGAGGACGTATGTTCTTGACTTGCTGACAGAAACAAGTTTGTTGGATTGCAGACCTATTGACACTCCTATTGAGCAGAACCATTGTTTAGCTGAGTATCCAGATCAGGTACCTACTGATCGAGCTCGCTATCAGAGGTTAGTTGGGCGCTTGATTTATTTGGCTCATACCAGACCAGACGTTGCGTATGCAGTGAGCGTGGTGAGTCTGTTCATGCATAATCCGAGTGAGAGTCACATGGATGCTGTTATGCAAATTCTGAAGTACTTGAAGTCAGCTCCAGGAAGGGGAGTACTGTTTTCTAAACACAACAACATTCTTGAGGTTTGTGGCTTCACAGATGCAGATTGGGCTGGAAATATCACAGACAGGAGGTCGACATCAGGTTACTTTACCTTTGTGGGAGGTAATTTGGTTACATGGAAGAGTAAGAAACAGAAAGTTGTGGCACGTTCTAGTGCTGAGGCCGAGTATAGAGGTATGGGTCACGGAGTGTGTGAATTGTTGTGGCTGAGAAATTTGTTACGTGATCTGGGTTTCAAACTCAAAAATACCATGCAGTTGTATTGTGACAACAAGGCAGCTATTGACATATCACATAATCCAGTGCAACATGATCGTACTAAGCATGTGGAGGTTGATCGTCACTTTATAAAGGAGAAGCTAGATGCCAAAATTATTAGCTTTCCTTTTGTTCCAACTGAAGAGCAACTTGCAGATGTACTTACCAAAGTGGTTTCCAGGAAGGCGTTTTATGACTCACTTAGCAAGTTGGGCATGGTGGATGTATATGCTTCAACTTAAGGGGGAGTGTTAGTGTGAGTCATCGTTCCCTATTAGGAATAGACTACAAGGGAATATATTATTGTAACTACTTACCTTGTATATGTTGTGTAGTACAGTAGTACACAATAGTTGTAGTACGCTTGTAATCTGTTTATATACACCATAGAATGGGTGTAATATATTATCAGAAAATGTATTCTCTCAATAGTGTCTTATTTGACTGTATCAACTTCTCTGTGCTCAAAAAACAAGTAAAGTTCCTAAAGTGGCTCAACTATTTTGCATTTCATCAGCTTTTAAATTCACTGATATTGAGAAAACAGTAATTATAAATTTAAGCAATGCATAAATACTTACAAATGCAGCTGCCGTCTTCTTGCTGCTTCAATAGCCTCTGGATCTGTAGGATGTCATCAATAAACCAATGAGCACAGGATAAACTAAGCAAGCTTCATCAATTTTATGAGGAAAGCCATCAATGCAGAGAATCAATACATGGCATGCATATGTTAACCTGTTTGAAGAGCTGTATGAACAAACAGAGGACCTCAGAAACCGACTCCAATACCAAAATGAACTGCAAGTAACTTTGCTTCTCCAGCATAACCGTCTCCGCCGATGTTATGCACCCACTGCACAGTCACACCAAATCAAAGACATTACTCTCATTGTTTGAAGCATCGGGGCTGAAGCGTGGACATCTAATCAAAGCTACCATAACCATTTGAATCTGGAACAGAAAGTTCAAAAGAACAAAACAGTCAAATGGAGTAAACAAATAAAAGATTTTTTCCTTGCCACTCGACTTCATGTGTTGCAATATCTACATTGCTCGAAAATAACCCCGAATCACTGCACGGAAGTTACACAAAGACAAATCCAAAAACAGCAAATACAAAGCAAATTGATGAGAAATACGAACCACATAGAGCTTGGTGGTAAGTTTGGCCGGCTCATCAATAGAACCTTGAATGAGTCTGTGCAGAAACTTGGCTGCTTCCAACTCAATATTATGTAACAAAAATTGCCATCTCATTTGAACTTGTTCCATGCAATTACTGAAATCAAATCAAAGAAGACTATTAAATAACAATCAAATTCAAGCTCTGAAGTTCCGAAAAGGACATATGATATATTGTAATTAGGGCAATATAATCGAGCTTTGAACTTTTTTAAGGTTTGGGATTTATGATAATAGAAGCAATTACAGAATCAGATGGAGAAGGCTAAGCAGAATAAAGAGAGAGATTGTCTTAACAATGTAAACCCTCGCAAATAAAGAAAGAAAGAAATGAAATTTGCTTTGGGTCTTCTGCTCTTACAAAATCAGTTGGAGACTAACCAATTTGATTGGCGCAGATCTTTAGGGTTTAAGACTGCAATCTCCTTTTCGCCTTCGGCATCATCGCATTGTCCAAACCTAGAGACAGAACCACAGAGCGACGCAGGCACTCAGTTCCAGAAGAGAGAGAAGAGCTATGGCGGACGACAAGCAACCGATTGTGACCGGTTCCAAATCAAGATGGAGAAGCCGATCTACGACACGGTCGACGAGAACAAGTACGGCCCAAAAAGGAGAAGGAGCCTCGGCCCGTAAAGCCCAATTCGTCGCTTACGGAGGCGGCGGCGATGATGATGGGGAAGCAGAGGCTTTCGTCGATGTTGACGTCGTCGGTGTTTAATAAAAGTAGGGATGGTTACAAGGCCAAAGGGTTGTCTTGTGATAGCATTGTGAATGATGTGATTGCTGAGTTTGCGCTGGACGAGGCTGATAGAGAGAAGCGAAACCGCTTAAGTGGTTAGCTAGGTTTTGATTTCGAGTATATGGGTTGCTGGTTGGAAGGAGTAAATGGGGCTGTTTTTGAAAGAGTAAGAGTGGTTGTCGGGTTTGATGGGAGTAAATGGGGATAAGGGTTTCAATTAAGTTGTTTGGTTGGAGACTTCAATTTGTTTTAAGTTCCTCCAACAACAGATAAGTAAAGGACTGTTGTGTGTGTGTGTATGATGACAAAGCAGGCTGGGAGGGAAAATTTGCCGCATGTGCCTACATAGGTTTAATTTGAGTTGAACTTTGCCGCGCTGTGCAACCTTGTTCCATGCTCAGACAACAGAACTATAACAATCTGTTGTACAAATTTGTGCATCTTGCACTAGGTGTACCTAGTAGGATTTGTTAAATTTCATGAAATATTTCATTATACAACGGATGATGCGGCTGAAATAGCCTCACAATTTAACCCTGCAAAATGTAGTTGTCAGTATAGGATAAGCAGGGATCGTTCAGTCCGGGGATTGTAGGGTACACCTACACTAAAAGGTCAATTAACAAATAAAAGAATAAAATGGGGGTTTTGAAATTTGGTTCTAATCTACTTAAAATAAAATAAATAAAATTATATACAATGATCGACTTCCGTAACCTAGACCACTACCACTCGAAAATTATTAAGTGTAAAAACAGAAAATTCATTTCAACATGCAACAAAAACGTGCCCATCTTAAATGCTAGATAAGAGCCCAAATGAAAAGCTGTCACGGTCCAATCCATTTATATGATCCGTTCTTTGAATCACTCACACGTGCAAATTAACCATTACTCATAGCAATTAACACGTAATTTCCAGAATCGTTTAATCATTAAAGCATGATTTTTACCACTGTTTAGAACTAATTACTACTTGTTTAACTCAGCGTCTTAACAAATAATAATTACTCTTGGCAAATTAAGCAAACACACATGAATACTCAGCGTGATTCTAGCATGCAAACTTATTAACCTAACTCTGAAAATTACCTAAACACATAAAAGGGCACAAGATTGTAACATGCATCATAAAAGAATTCTCGAAATTAACTCAATAATAAACTGAAAATCTCAAAAATATTAATAAAAATATTCTGAAAATCTCATGTCTCCAATTACACAACTTACAAATCCAAACACACAAAACCGAAACAATAATTATAAGTAGAGTCATAGTTACACTTTTGAAGCTTTCCTCAGCGGCTTAGCAACAAGGTGATGAACTCGTCTCTGCTATGGTGGTGGAGCGTCCTTGACTCAGCGCCTAAGAACTTCTTAGATTGATGGAAGGATGGTGGTCACGATCTTGTAGGTGATGGAGGTTTGAGAAGTGAATTGGGCAGAGCTATAGAATAATTTTTAGCTAAGAACTGATAAGCTAGGAAGTAATCTTGGTCAGGAAGTGATCTTGGTCAGGAAGTGATGATTTTTGGAGTAGAGAATGGCTGCTATTTATAGTGGAATTCTCATCTCTTGTGATGCAATCATGGCCAATCATCTTGAGGTGATTTCTCCTCCAAATTTGCTTGATTTTCTCTTGACAAAGTCATGAATTTTCTGATTTATTTTCCCCTTAATGGCTCATTGTATATGCCTTAAATAGCGACCAGATACATCCCTTATTCTTCTCCTTTGATTTGCACTAATTTCTTCCAAGAATTGTGCACACAATAAACTCCTACAATCAAGAAAAATCAGAATTTAATTAGAGTTTATAATCAATAAGAAATCAGATAATTAGGAATAAATATTGATTAAAAACAATCCATTTTATCTCCTCGAATTCTTCCTGATTAATCCTTCAATTTTTTCTTGATTTCATCACTCAAGAGTTTCTAATGGGATGGACTCTCATTAAAATAGGAAAATCAGAAATAGAAAAGTTCAAATGAAGAAAGTTTCCTAAAACAAAATAGGAAATATTTCCTAAAATGAAAGAGGAAAGTTTCATAAATGACTTGTCATTAATTTATGCTCATTTCTGCTCTTTTTCACTTGTTTTCACCATTTTTGACCATGAAGTAGCTAAAAACACAAACTATATTATAATTATTAATTTTAAGAGAATAACTTAGCCAAATGAGGAAAAATACATATTAAAAACGTCACACTTTGTGCTCCTATCAAATTCCCCCACACTTAGCTTTTGCTAGTCCCTTAGCAAAATCAAAACAAAACACTCAACCAAAATAAACAATTTACTACCAGACTCTACACAAATGACACACAAAGACTAAATTGCCCTTAACATTTGTCTCATAAATCCTTACTCTCATGGCATCAAAATTAGCACTTAATCAAGAATCAATATTTAGATATTCGAGAGTTAATTGAAGCATATAATCCACATATAAATCAGTAGGACTTGGTTGTAACAATGGTGATGGGTGGAGCTCAACATGTTTCAGACAAGTATGATTCATATTCTCACAAGGTATATCCACTCTAGCTCTAGCCCAACTTATGTGCAAATAATGTAAATTTCCATGTGTTTTGATGTTTATGCATGTTTTGAATCTATGGGCTTCTAAACTTTAATGCTTACTAAATGTGTTTACTAGCTTAGTTACCTAGAAAGCATGTTTAGGAAACTAATGAATCGGAAACTTGAACTTGACCACTTCTTGAATCCATGAGCATGTGTAGCCTTTAGGTGGTGGCTTAATGATTCTTACGGGAATTGTTAAGTTGTTTGAATTTCTTACTCTAAACTTAATGCATGTGTCGTGAGTTTAATTAGTCTAAGTTTAGGCTTGCGGTTCATAGCCCACTTTTGTTTTAATGAAATATAAATGGGACTAAGGTTGTGTAATTTCACTTGGCTTTACCAAAGTTTGTTGAATTGCATGATTAGTTGGTTTCTTGGTAGCTTCATGATGTGCTCATATTTTCCTAATTTGTTATGCCTCTTAATATTGATATTTATGTTTAGTTCTCCTTGTTTATGGTTCATTTACTTAGTTTAGTGTGTTTATAGGTATGAAGAGCAAGGATGAGAAAAAGAAGGAAAAAGAGAGGAAAAGGATTGAAGGTGCTTTGCAATCCTAAAAACTGAAGCAGCCTCTGCAGAATGGCTAACTTTGAGGATTAAACTTTACTGATCCAGATATGACTAGAGAATGAGCCTTATATGCACAGAAAGCCCTAAATGTCTAGTTTCTGGAGAATTTTACGGTTCGTGATTTTGATATTTCTAGAGGGAGATATGGCAGTTTAAATACAGGCAGTTCAGTCAATGCGAGAATCTGCGATGTGGTTCCAAGAGCTCGAGTTTTCAAGACATGAATGACTTAGCAAAATTCTAGGAGAATTGATATAGCATTATGGACCGTCTGAGAGCCCAAACATATGTTTCCTTGGAATTTTAGAGTGCCACATCACCTTTCTTTTGTGCTAAGAAATTAAGGAGTTCCATAGGCCTAAAGCAAGAAGGAAAAGTTAAATCTTATAAAAGGAGAATGTGTCAAGATGGAGGGGTACAATTCACCATCAGATTTTCATCAAAGAAAGCTGCTGCCATCACTGTGTTCACCTTCCATCTCTGTTTAACAAGTTCTTTTATGTTTTTTAGATTTTCTATTATGTTTTCTTTGAACATGAGCAGCTAAACTCCTTTTCTAGGGCTAGGATGAGGCCCTAGCATGATTGTTTACATGTTTTGATATTCAATTGATGGATTATTAGTTTCTTTTCAGATGAATTCTTAATCTCTGCTTGAATTGTTGATTATGTTAAAGTTCTATTGATTCGCGACCTTTAGGGCTTTGCATCTAGTTATCAGAAGATGAATTTGAGGCATAGCTGCAATATAATTCATATTAGCTTGATGTGATTAAGAATTGTAAATTACATTATTACTTGAGAAAGAATAATGATTTGCTTGATTCCCTTGTTTTCTAAAGCGTAATGAGTCCTGCATGTTAAATTTATACCTAAGAAGGATAAACTGCATAGTTAGGATATACAACATTTACCCGAGAGGGAGATAATCATGCACTTAAGGAAAACTATGGTCTAGAGTACCTGAGAAGGACTTAGATACGGGAATTATCATATGGAGAAATGAAAGGATCCATTGGTTGGTTCAAAACGTAGATAAGATTGCTTGTGGTTGATTCCGACACCCTAGGCTCATCATCATCATATTTTTACTTTCAATCATTACAGACTCTTTTCAATTTTAGTTTATTTAGGTTCACTTTTTAAGTTTCTGTTTTTAAGAAATTTTCTCTCATTATCAACAACTCTTTTCAAAACCATGAAAATCATAGTCTTAGTTTGAGTCATTGTGTGTGTCTTAATCAATGTGTGTATCTTATTTTGTGTGTTTTTGGTTTTAATTAATTTAGGTTTTCATACTGTGAAGGGAAAATATCACAAATTGTCACTGAGTTATGACTCATTCGACACTTAACTCACTGTATTTTCAACAATATCACTTAACTCACTCACTTTTACATCCGTCTTTCACTTAACTCACTGTCGTTAATTCTACATTTAAAAACCATTAAAATTGAGGGTATATTTGTCTAAACACTAAAAAAATGCATTTCTAACTTTTTTTTCTTCTTCAAATTATACTTAAATTAAAACAAAATCCATTTTTATTAGAAATTTCAGAAATAAAAAAATTGAAAAAAAAGTCTAATAAATTTAGAATTTTTTTTAAGCTAAAAATGTATTTTTAAGCATTTTAACAAATATACCCTCAATTTTAACAGCTTCTAACGGTAGAATTAACGGTAGTGAGTTAAGTGAAAGACGGATGTGAAAGTGAGTGAGTTAAGTGATATTGTTGAAAATACAGTGAGTTAAGTGTCGAATGAGTCATAACTCAGTGACTATTTGTGATTTTTTGCCTATTGTGAATTGACTTAATATTCTCGTGGGAACGACAACCCCTTCTCTTCCATTGCTATACATACACCCACCCTGTATACTTGCAAGAATTCCATCAAGTTTTTGGTGCCGTTGCCAGGGATCGATGATTGATTTTGATTCTAACTTGATTACCAATCTTGATTTTATATATATTTTTTATTTAGTTTCTATAATTTTAAGTTTTAAGTTTGCTAAAATTTATCTTTTTGTGTTTCAGGTTCTGTACCTTCTTTGTGGTGTAGATTTTGGACTGCTTCCTGCTCGTTTTAATTGCCTTATTGCATATCATTGGAAAGCTACGCGAGTCTAGTTTCCAACAGAAAAAGCATATCATCATTCGGAGCTGCGAGCTAAGAGATATTTGAGAAATACCGAACAGTGCTCAATCTGCGGGGAAATTTTTTTCCGATGACTTTGGCGATCTTTTTGACTTCAACATCGGCTTCGTGCTATTCTTCAATAAATCCCAGTGAGCTCTAAACTCTTCTCTTTACTTTTCTTGTTTTTATTTTTCACTTATCTCTTTTCCATGCTTTTATGTGCATTGCATGCTTTAATTCTTTCAACATTGAGGACAATGTTAGATTTAAGTGTGGGGGAAGGGATTTTGATTTTTGTTTCTATTAGGTTGTTAGTTTAAAATTTTGTTTTCTTTGTTCTTTTTGCATCTTTGTTTTTTGTTTTTGTTTTCTTGAGTCTTAAGATGCCTTTCAACAACTATGATGAGTATATATTTGATAAATCATGGCTTAAGAGGATTATAATATTGAGATGATGTTTGACTTTATTCTTTGGTTAATAAGGATGTATGATTGTCATATGTATGTGTAGTGGATGTGGTCTTGCTTACATGGTACAGAAAAGAGCATGTTAAGATAAGTTTTTGATTCATACATAACCTATGTGAGATATTTGAGCCTATTTGCCTTTTCTTTGTTGAGTGTTAAATGAAAAAATATATATGTCATCTTATTTTCTTGGCAATGATTTTGTTGATCTCATTATTCTTTCATCTTGATTGATTACTTGTCATAGATTAAGTTTAATGGACTATAGAATGTTAGAATTCACTCTTATACTTGTTGAGACTTTTATCAATACATGCTTGGATCTTGGAAATGATAAAGGCACCCTAGGAAATTATCACCATTGCCAAATAGCCATGTGTCTGTATTTGTGTGCACAAGATGTGCAACCCCCCTATATAAACCCCTTTGAGCCTATATTAAACTCTTTCTTTCATCACCCTCATAATCCTTAACTCCTAAACCTTAGTATAGTTATATCTTTACCCTTATTATAAAAACTTAGTGGAGCTTATTTTTGAGACATACAAGAGATTTTTGGCGTCAAGAATGAAGATGGAGAAGAGAAGGCAGTTCAAGTGCGGGGGTAAGACTTGTCCATGGAAAAAAAAAAAATATATATATATATATATATATATATGTATGTGCCGTGAAAAGTAAAAAAGAAAAAGAAATTTTAAAAAATTATATGTGATGGCAAAAGAAAAAAATATGATAAGTGTTTATGTATTTTAGTCCTCTCATTGTGGATTTGGAGTTTGCTTTGAAGTGAAGGTCTATTCAAGAAAAATTTGGTCTTTGTCCAATTCACAAGTGTTCAAAGGATGTTTAGAATGAAGCATGAGCCTAATAATGATGACATTTGGCCCTTTATGAAGACTTTGAAGGAGTCTATGATGTTTCTATTTGGTGGAATTTCAAGATTGTCTCTCTACATCAACAAAGAGCTCTACTAGGTTTTTAGGATACTTGGTGATTTTCCTATATATTCCTTCATTTCTATAAATCCTAAACCTTGGCCTCATTACAACCTTAATTATAAGACCTCTTTGATTCTTGAAAAGAGCAACCTTTGATCTGTGGAGATGAATTATAAGAGTTGAACATATGGCTTGGCTCAATTTGTGCAAGTAGTTGGTATCCTTCATGAGATCATACTTGAAAAAAATATTTTCAGAAAAAGCTTTTTCTTTCTATTATATGTGAGCTATTTGTTTGTCTTCTATATTATCTCTCTCACATATAACTTGAGTGAATATATGCTTATGCATGAGCCAATGAATCTGAGTGAAGAAAGAGGGTAAACCGGTGAGGATTTGAGTAATAACTTGTTTGAAGCATGCTAAGATTAATATCACCAATGTTGCCCCCATGTCCTACATGTTTATATGTTAAGTTATATGTTTTTGTTGACTCTTGAATAAATGTTGGATTGATTCTTGGTTGTTGTGCTAATCTTGATGCCATGAAAGTATGAGATTTTTTTAGACTAACGTTGAAAGGTTTAGTGTGTTTTGGTTTGTTTTGTGTCTTTGTGTTGTTAGAGTTTTCGTTGTTTTGCTCGAGGACTAGCAAAGTCTAAGTGTGGGGGTATTTGATGTGCTCATATTTTCCTATATTTCTGTGCTTCTTAATCTGGGTATTTATGTTTAGTTCTCTTTATTTATAATTCATTTACATGTTTTAGTATTTTTGTAGGTTTGTTCCATAGAAAGAAGAAAAGAAGCTAGAATGAGCTAAGTAGAATTGAAAAGCGATTGCAATACCACGTTCCAGAATCTGTTTGTGCAAAATAACCAACTTCTCCGAATTACTGGGAGTTTCTCAGATCGAATCAGACAATGAACCTTATATCATTGGAAAGCTACGGATGTCTACTTTCTCTAGAATTTTACGGATCTTGATTTCGATACTTCTGGATAAAGTTATGATTATTTGAGTGAAGATAGGTCGGATAGGAAATCTGCTCGGGAATTTACAACCATTCGTGGAGAACTCAAGTTCCATGGCACAAGATGGTCAATCCTAATGTTTCAAGGAAGTTAATTCAGATGAGGATTAAATAATGAACTTATTCCTACTTCTACAAGAGATATTTCAAGGTTTTCCCATTCCAAATGAAGAGAGGAATCTAAACCCAAGTTTTACAAGGAAACATGAAGCCAAAGATGAGCAGAAATCTTCCCTATATAAGGGAGCACGAATTTACATGAGAAGAGGAGTCTCGGGAGCACAATGTAGATGCCTAAGGAGCGGAGACGACTCATCCATCTTCCTCTTCTTTTCCCCTTCCATTCTTTCTATGTTTTTCCTATGTTTTATTTAGTTATCTTTTGCTAAACATTTTTCTAGGGTTAAGATGATGCCCTATCATGATTGCTAATGTACTTTTATGATTTATTGATGGATTTATAGTTTCTTTATTATGAATTCTTAGTCACTATTTGAATTGATGCTTTATGTTTAAGTTCTTTGATTGATCACCTTAGGGCTTTGCATCTAGTAATTAGAAGATGAATTTGAGGCGTACCTGCAATATAATTCAAATTAGCTTCTTGTGATTAAGAGTTGTGAATTACATTATTGTCGTACCTGAAATAATGGTTTGCATGATTCTCTTGTTTTTTAGAACGTAATGAGTCCTATGGGTTAAATTTATGCCATACCTGGATAAACTGCATGTTAGGATATACGATCTCTGCCGTATCTGGAGAGAATCATACACTTAAGGAAAACTATAGTCTAAGTGTCGTACCTGGACTTAGCTACGGGAATTCCTATGTGTTAAATTTATGTCGTACCTAGATAAACTGCATGTTAGGATATACAATCTCTGCCGTACTTGGAGAGAATCATACACTTCAGGAAAACTATGGTCTAAGTGTCGTACCTGGACTTAGATACGGGAATTGTCATCAAAAGAAACAAAAGAATCTGTTAATTGCATCAAAACATAAATAGGATTGTTAGTGGTTGATTCCGAAACCCTTGGTTTTATCATTATTTGTTTCTTTCGTTAATTCTCAAATTATTTGTTTATTGGAAAACCCAAAAATCAATATCTTCTTTTGCTTGATTGTTTTTGTGATTTTGTGTTTGGATTAATTAGGTTAGGATTTAAATTGATTATCAATCCTCAGTTGGAATGACCTCGTACTTGCAAACTATACTAATGACGATTCGTGCTCTTGCGAGTTTTAATTAAAATTTCAAGGTGCCGGCAACGGCGCCAAAAACTTGTTGTGAAATTTTAATTAAAACTCGCAAGCGCACGAATCGTCGTTACTATAGTGTGCAAGTACGAGGTCGTTCCAACTGATGATTGATAATCAATTTAAATCCTAACCTAATTAATCCAAACACAAAATCACAAAAACAATCAAGCAAAAGAAGATATTGATTTTTGGGTTTTACAATAAACAAATAATTTGAGAATTAACGAAAGAAACAAATAATGATAAAACCTAGGGTTTCGGAATCAACCACTAACAATCCTATTTATGTTTCGATGTAATTAACAGATTCTTTTGTTTCTTTTGATGACAATTCTCGTATCTAAGTCCAGGTACGGCACTTAGACCATAGTTTTCCTTAAGTGTATGATTCTCTCCAGGTACGGCAGAGATCGTATATCCTAACATGCAGTTTATCCAGGTACGACATAAATTTAACACATAGGACTCATTACGTTCTAAAAAACAAGAGAACCATGCAAACCATTATTTCAGGTACGACAATAATGTAATTCACAACTCTTAATCACAAGAAGCTAATTTGAAC
>BDJD01001036.1:253291-295112 GCA_002564525.1 Rosa multiflora | reverse complement strand
GGGGGGGGGGGGGGGGGGGGGTTCAAGGTTGACTTTTGATACGTTGAGATTCTCTTAAAACTTCCTTCACAAAAGTTGCAGAGCGCATCGATACGAGTTCGTGGACATATGGAATGCGTTAATCGGAGTTCGTATGAGGAAGTTATGGCCATTGGAAGAAGTTTCCATTTTAGTATAAATAGAGGTTTTCCGGAAATATTTTCATAATTCCAAGTTTCCATTTCCGGAAACTCTTTTCCTCTCTTCTCTCTCGGTTGACACCTTCAGAAACGAAAATATTCGACTGACCCGACCAGGATTTTCCGGCGAGCTTCGGCGATCTCTGGCAGTGAAACTTGGTCAGCTGGTTCGTCTCCTCCGTCTGGTTGTCTCTGTGGTGTTCTCTAGCAGTGATCCTTCTCCACGACGGCGCTGAAAGTCGACAAAGTTAGGTGATTTCGGACCCGACCGGAAATCCTAGCTCCGGCAACGGCACAACTTCAAGCTTCCATCTTTGGGTTCGTGGGAGCCTCCTTGATCGATCCTTGGTGTTTGTTTGGATTGATTTACGTGGAAATCGGTTCAACTCAGATTGAGCAAAAATTCAAAGCTTGTGAGGTAGTTTTCGATCCTTTATGCTTGTTTTCTGACTTCGAGCTAGTTATGAAAATTCACAAGCATGCTTAGATGAAACTTTTTTATGTTGGGAGTTTTGGGAAATAATGAGTTTTGGTCGGCGGCGGTGTGCCACCGTCTGTGGCGGCATTCTGGCGGCATTCCGGCTATGTAAGGGACTGTTTCTGGTATTATATATCTTCTACTCGTCGATACGAGCGTTTCAATATATAATACACAATTTTTGGAGTTCGTATGAATTTGTTAGGATTTTCACGGTTTCATACCGGTTGATTTATTCGATCCGTGAGGATCCGAGCATCCGAGCATCCGATCGACTTGTGGTTTGGACATATTGGTTGTGGAAGTATTCCGGAGACTTTGGGAGGTCTCGGATGTGGTTTCGCCTCGATCGGCGTCACTTTGGGAATTTTGGTTCGATTTAGGGTTTCAAACGTTATTCCTTGTGTTTCATTGACTGAATCAAGGCTGTACTTTCCTTAGGTACTTGATGAAGTATTCTTGGACGGTTAGTTGGTGGTTAGGCTGTTTTGTTCTGTATTGAAGACGCAGCGGGAATTTCGAGGTGAGTAATCTCACAAGGTTCATTAATGAACGGAATACCTTTATTTTTTAGAGTTATTCAGTAACTGCAAACTATAGTTGGTATTAGTAGGCATTCCTGAGAGATGACTACGTATATATATATATTTATGTGAAATATATATGTTTTGGTGGTTTGTGGATTTATGAAAACAATATGCATGAATGATGCTTTTTATTGTTTTGTGTTGTGGCTTTTTGGAAAACAAATGATTGTGGAATTGTTGATTCGATTTGTTTTGAAAAGAGTTGAGATTTGGGTATGAAAACAATATGCATGAATTGATGCTTTTTATTGTTTTGGGTTATGGCTTTCGAAAAACAATGATTATAGAAATGTTGATTTCGATTGTTTTCAAAAGCGTTGCGATTTGTGTAACATTTGGGTCCAGTGCGACTCCTTCAATGTTTTGCTCCAAGGGACTGTGTGGCCCAAGGACTAAAGGTCTATGACCTTGGGCAAAATATCAGGTAATCACGTCTTTGGCCGGACGAGTGGTTACGTTTTCAGTTAGAGCTCTAATCTGTCTGTCATATAGGTAATTCATGGGGTAACAGGAACTGGTTATTGTTAACTCATGACATTAAGTGGTTTTTAAGGTAACAAGGTGCAAGTTGTTTTCCTTATTAACGAATTGATAGAATTCAAGTGTGGGTTGTTTTCTATGGTACGATTATGGTACAATTGATAGAAATCAAGTGTGAGTTGCTTTCTATGTTATTTTGAAAGAAATCAAGGTGTGAGTTGCTTTCTGTGGTACGATTTTGGTACAATTGATAGAAATCAAGGAATGAGTTGCTTTCTATGTTATATTGATAGAAATCAAGGAGTGAGTTGCTTTCTATGTTATATTGATAGAATTCAAGTGTGGGTTGTTTTCTATGGTACGATTTTGGTACAATTGATAGAAACCAATGAGTGAGTTGTTTTCTATGTTTCGTTTTAAAAGGAACCAAGGGGGAAGTTGCTTTCTTTTATTTCGATTTGACAGGAAATTAAAGTGTGAGTTATTCTCCTTTATTTCGTGTTTTAAGGAAATCAAAGCGAGAGTTGTTTTCCTTATTTCTGGTGTGAGTTGTGTTAACTGTTTTGAGTTGCTCATACGGGCTTGCAAAAGCTTACCGGGTTTGTTGTGTGACAACCCGGTACACTATTCAAACGGTGTAGGGGTTAATCTTGCATGTTAGGATAATCGTGGTTGAAGCTGAGGTAGCGCCTTTGCAGCTTTACGGTAGGAAGCTATTTCTGTGACCTTACTATTGATAAGGACTTCCGTTGTAGTAAACTCTGAGGAGTATTTACGTTTTATCTTGTTGTTGACAATTTAATTCGTAAGCTTATGTAATACATGACTCTGTGGGCGGGTCAATATTGACATGGTGGGTTCAAGGCATCAATACGTATGTAGTTTAAAGGAAAAAAGTTCCAGGTGTTTGGTATTGATGGTTGAACGATCACGCATATGTAATTATGGGATTATATATCGATTTTTATTTGTGTTAAAAATAAGGGACGTGACACTCCTCTTCTCATGTAAATTCATGCTCCCTTATATGGGGAAGATTTCTGCTCATCTTTGGCTTCATGTTTCCTTGTAAAACTTGGGTTTAGATTCCTTTCTTCATTTGGAATGGGAAAACCTTGAAATATCTCTTGTAGAAGTAGGAATAAGTTCATTATTTAATCCTCATCTGAATTAACTTCCTTGAAACATTAGGATTGACCATCTTGTGTCATGGAACTTGAGTTCTCCACGAATGGTTGTAAATTCCCGAGCAGATTTCCTGTCCGACCTATCTTCACTCAATTAATCATAACTTTCTCCAGAAGTATCGAAATCAAGATCCGTAAAATTCTACAGAAAGTAGACATCGTTAGATTTCCAATAATATAAGGCTCATTGTCTGATTCTATCTGGGAAACTCCCAGTAATTTGGAGAAGTTGGTTATTTTGCACAGACGGATTCTGGAACGTGGTATTGCAATCGCCTTTCAATCCTACTTAGCTCATTCTAGTTTCTTTTCTTCTTTCTATGGAACAAACCTCCAAAAACACTAAAACATGTAAATGAATCATAAATAAAGAGAACTAAACATAAATACCAAGATTAAGAGGCATAGAAATATAGGAAAATATGAGCACATCACTTCACCAAAGCACTAAGGGGAAGTTTGTAAAAGCATGTTATTAGATCACATATGGGTTACATTTTGTGCATGAGTAAGGTTAGATGCGATGCCTAAGTCTCTATTCTTCTCATTGATTTTGTCTCATTTTTATTTGTTTATTTTATTTTTGTACAACTTAATTTCCTTTATCCAAATTAAAATCAATTCAAAAGCCGATTCACAATTTTACCATTGTAAATATCATTATTGATAGTTTTGGCTTCCAAAGGGCCGAGACTATTAATTTCTAAAAAGATAGACTCACATGTGTTTTCTAGGTTTTATTTTTGAGGCAATCTAGCGTAGGGTAAAGTTACTCAATCCCTTGGGTACGATACTCTTATTTTTCCTCTTTACTAAAACTTGACCTCCTAATCTTGAGAGTAGGACACATCATTCATAAATTGCATACATTTTAATACTCAATTATGTCCCCAACAATCGTACAAAGAAGAGATATTCTGGATAGGGATATGCATTTTTCATATCTTAATTAAGGGAAAGGCAAGTTGCTATGGTTCTTTTTTTTCCTACCTTTTTATTAGGAACCATGTTAAAACTACCTTGCTCTTTTTTCATTACCTTGTGCGTAAAAATTTGCACTTTTCATACCTATTACAAAGGTAGAGTAGTGTTGTTTTCTTTTTCCCTACCTATTAAGTAGGAATAATATTAAAACTTGACCATGGACTAATCTATTACTATATCTCGAATATAGTTATGTATCAAACATAATACTCAAACAAATATCTAACGCGCAGCTGCTCTGACGTGATCCAGAAATCCTAACCCTAAATCAGTGGTCCCTATGCCGATCTGCCTACTTCTTTTATCAAGCCTTCGACATGTTTGACATTGAAGAAGTCACTGCCAGTTTTGCTACTTTTATGGCACTGGTCGATGATGATGTTCTTGACATCTCGCGCACTCCAGCTGCAACACCTCGTTGTCCCATACAATCCTTCCTACTGGCTCGACCTTTGACTCAAAAACCTTTTGGCATGGACTGCAGATTCTCACGCGTCAGTTCAGACGCCTATGGGTCTTGGATGGAAATTTAGGGTTTAGGAAAGGCCCAAAAGAATTTTGTGTTTGCTTTTGACCTCAAGTAAGATCAAAACCGTGTGCTATGTGGAGGGCCATGATACTTCAACCGTGCGCCTATAATTATCTAGGATTACAATGGATTGGATCCGCTTCACACTGTCGAAATGGCATCACTTTTCTTCTGGGTGCGCATCAGTAACATCCCTCCAGCCTTAGAGGAGCTAGAGACCATCAAAGCGGTAGCCTCTATTGTAGGGAGGTATTTGGATATGGATGAAAAGCTGTTCAACACAAAACGAGCCATTCGTGTCCGCGTTGCTCATGCCATAGACAAGCCTTTTATTCTGAAAAAGAAACTAAAGCTGGCACAGGTATTGTTGAAGAAATTGCTCTCTTTTTCGAAAACTTGGTGGGTTTATGCAAGGATTGTAATCTGATATTCCATGTGGATAGTAAGTAGCAAAGCTATACCACGCTCCACCTCGCAGCAAGACGCTTTGCAAAAGGAAAATAGATTGGAGATCCCAAATCCTTTCCAAAATGTGATTAGTGGGGGTTATGTAGCAGGAGGTTTTAGTTTTCATGGGGACAGTTCCTCCCCCTCAATCCCTCGCACTCTTTTTGGAATGAAAGAAACAACAAAGCCACGTAAACTGGTGGTCCTTAGGAAAAAAGCTATGGAAACTTTGGTGAATGTGGAAGTTTCAAGAGCATTGGCATCAATTGATAGTAATGTTGATTGAGAGATTTTTGGGGAGATGGAAAACTAAAGGCATAAAGGCACCTCCAGTCCTGGATGTGATGATTGTTGCTAGCCGGGACCAAAATGAAGTGGCGGAGCTTGACCCAGAGCAAGTAGAAAGTATGATGCAGGAACAAAACAATGTGGTAAAGCTTGCACCGGAAAAGTGGGAAAGATGATCACTGATGCATCTTGTGGGGGAAGTGAAACTGTAATGCAGGAAGCTGCAGTAAAACTGGAAAACCAAGAACTGACACCCACAAATATAGGTACTCGAGTAGACAAAAGAGGCAGACCCGCATCTACTCGTGAATCTCTAAAAAAATTGAAAACTGATGGTACTGGACTGCTTGTGACTATGGATGAGGATATCCCCATTAAAAAGCTGAAAAACTGGTTTGGTTACAGCCAAGGCCCTAGGGCTCAGAGAAGCCACGGATGGACTTCTAGTCTCCAAGCAATCATCTTCGCAAGCGGAGGGCTTGGCTTCAAAGAAGAAAAGAGGGCATCCACTAGGTGCGCGAAATAAAAATCCACCAAAGACGTCAAAGATCCTAACTGAAGATGTTCTAAAGGTTCTCTATTCGGGTAGCCCTCCCAGACCTAACCCAAAGGGCAAGGAGAAAATTTGAGGTATTTTGGACCTAGCCTACAGAATGAGTGTTGATTCTTCCATTTAGATGCATAGTTCTTTGGTGTACCGAAATTGAGCGCATTGGCACCAGGAACTTTGTCTACTATAATTATTTTTTTTTGTTTAGAATTATGTTATTCTGCTAGGCTTCTGAATAAAGGAGCAGAATTATTTCAAGTGTAATTGCATCTATCACCCGAGTGGGAGCTATGTATCGTGCCATTCTAGCCTGTGTTTGCTTTGAATAAAATTATTTCTTCCTTAAAAAAAAAATCTATTACTATATCTCTAAGTATTTTTGTATCAGTGACGCTACTTAGTTAGTTTTTTTTTTTTTTTTACTCTATGATATAGATACAGTGATACACTACATTGTTTGAGAATATATTGACCATTCATGTTGGTATACATGATATGTTTACATAGATTTAGCTGCCATATTATTTATTACAATTTGCTTGAGTAGAATTTAGGAATTTGAAATTCAAAATTTAAATATTTAAACTGAAAACAAAGGCAAACGAAAACCTTTTCCGAAAATGAGAGCATTTCTCTCAACGTAAATCAAACTTTCAAATGATCAAAAAACTGTTTCCGAAAACGAGAGCTTCTCTCTCTTCAACTCTCTCTCTCTCTCTCTGTAGATCCCTGGTCGATTCTTCATCTTGATTGCACTTTCATTGACTATCAAATTTGTCTTTCTCTACTAATTATATCTATCTAGGTCTCTTTTGGACTATATCTGATATTGGGTTATCCAACTTTTGCTATTGATGAGTGAAGCCTCTCCCTGTCTTCCCTCCAGTAAAGGGAAAGAAAAGTAATTATTTCTCTTCCTTCTTCAATTAAGCATATTGATTCATTAACAGTGCTTATGCACTCATCGCGGTTATCCGCTCTTAGCGCTTTGGGCACTCTTCTCTTCTCTTTCAAATTAAAACATGCATGTTTCACACTTGAATTTGAAGTAGTTTGTTCAAATCTAGTTTTCAGATCCTATTCCCAAAATAGACGACATGCGTTAACAATATATATTTGGATTTCTGATTGAGATCATCTTCGCAAGTCATCCTATCCCTTGTCTATTTTCAGTGGCTCTACACATTTGCTTGGCAAAAGTTCGGTGACTAGTCTTCATGAGGATTCATATGGTTTGCAAGTTCAGAATTGCTGGTTCTCCAACAAATGGACAAGAGTTGTTTTGTTGTGGGCAATGATCCATCTCTAGCTTTCTCTTTCGCAGTATCTTGACATATTTGGCACTCTTGCACTGTAGTTTCTGCCCCTTGACATTTTTTCCTCAAATTATTTTATTACTATCAATTTTTTATGCATTATTTTAGATGAACATTTCATGTTCTACACCTTTTTTGTTGGAGTGGTGTTTGATTGTGGGTATTTTTATATTTTTGTTTGTCAAATTTTATATTTAACTACCAATTTGTTTGTGCTTCAGGTTGTTGACACCCAAAAACCCAGCTAACAAGCCCAATTCATGCTTTAAGCCCAATTCATATTTCGAGACAAATTACACCGGCAAACATCACGCCACGCACGTGGAGTCGTAGACCCAAGCCACATTCACGCACTTGGGGCTTACAAGAATGGGTGTGGTGTGGAAGGTAACAGAATTGCATGAGGCCCGTTATTAGTTTTAGGCTCGTTGATAATTTTGGACTTGGGACCAAAATTCATGCCTAATGGCCTAACTCTTAATACGGGGAAGTGAAGAAGAGAGAGCCCAAAAGCCTAAGCCCAAATCCTTTAGAACCAAACAAAACAGTAAATGCTAAACATATGATTCTTGATCCCAGCCGCATAACATAATCCAATAGAGGAACATAATCCCAGCAGCACAGCAGAAATTCTGAGATTGCCGCGGGAATCCTGCAATAGTAATCCCAGCAGCAGATTTCACGGCAGAAAATCTGCCAAACCTATTCCACAATCTTCTTTAGACAAAACCTGACAGACCAAGAGGCATTATAAAATCTAATACATGCATTTAACCCAAGCCATCTCTTTACCCAGCAGTAGAGACCTTCCACCGAGATTCCTTTAGCTGCTGGAATTGCATATAAATAGCTATGTTATTAACCAAGAGAGAGATCAGAATGGAGTGTGCTAGCAAGCTCTCTGGCACTCTTCTTCTCCCATGCCTCCTCTCTCCCAAATCCATCCATAGTTTTCCATCCTTTCAAACCCATCTCCTGTCCAAACTCCTTATCTCTTATACCTAAACCAGTATACAACACTCCTGGGATCTCTTCTTCTGAAACTCACACTTTTCTAGCTCCCACGCCACATGCATCTTGCCAAGCCTCTTTTAGAATGTTCAATTCACTGCCGTGCGTATACAAAGAGCTGCCGGGAAGAACACAACAGCAAGCTTCCTAGGATTCTCAGTCCTTCGAAGTTTGTTGGGCCTAGTCTTCGCTTACTCAGACAAAGGGGACAAGATTTTGGGCTCGGCCATGGTGATTTCGCTGCCGTACAACCCTGATCAAAAGTGCCTCTACATAGGTTTTATACATACTTTGTCTTCTGTTCTAGTTTTTCTCTTGGATATTTAGGCATTCTTCTTGCCTCTACAGTTTGTTTGGTTGGAATTGCCTTTGTTTTGTTATTCCCAATACATATTGGTCTATTGTTTCTAATGACTTTTTTACTTTTCTTTGCATAATGCATGGGTGAAATCTGAGGAAATGAGATCGGATGATGGCCAAGTTCATCGATTAGAGAATGTTGCTATGGAAATGGTATTGGGATGGCAGGAGCGGTTGCAAGCAGTTTCTTTTAGAATATATGTGGGTAGTTTTGACATTGGATAAGGTGGTTGTTACCTTATTTGATGATATTGGATAAGTTGATTATCACATCTTATTTGATGATTAAGGTGGTTTGAGATGTATATTTTCTGGGCTCAAGTTGCTTTGGCCCATGTTTTATTTGTCATTGTACTATTTGGTTCTCATGATTGAAATCGGGCAGCTCAACTTCATATTTTTTAAGTTGATGCTTATGATTCCCGACTTTCATGAGCGAATGTCTTATGCACCATGTGATGTACTATCAATATTGAGGTTTAACCTCGGTGCAATAAAACTTTCTGTTCTAACAAAAAAAAACTGAAAACAAAGTCCCCAAATTATGAGATTTTGATTTGTTTCCCTTATTTACCTTGAGAGGCAAAATGGACAACGAAAAAAGTGGTTGGACCACAATTAAAAATAAAAAAGTTGCCGGACTACAATGAAAATTGATGTAGCAAATTGGACCTTGATTAAAATACCTCTAAATAATACTAATGCAAACTTTTGAACCAAGAATTAAACTGAAATTGTCTAAATAATACACGTATGAATTTTCCCGTTTAATACTCATCTAGTATAGTACTAAGGGGCCGTGACCACTTACACAATTTGAGCCTAAAAATTGCCCACTTACTCCACTAAGAGTTTTTTACTCCCATTTACCTGATCTAACATCTATTGACAATATTGCCCTCGTTTTAATTAATAAATTACACTCATATATATATATATATATATATATATATATATATATATCTCTCTCTCCCTTCCCCTTTTTGATCTCTTCTCTCTCCCTCCCCCCCCCCCCCCCACCGATTTCTTCTCTCACTGGAGACCAAATCTGACAACGTCTGCGGGCTTTGTCATCATATGCGCCTTCGTCGCCATGGCCGCCGTCGTCGCCGTCTGCGGGTTTCGTTATCATATGCAAGGAGGTAGGATTTGGGTAGGGCCTGGACTGAGCAGAGGGCCTGGACGGCGAGGAGGGAGTTGTGGGTGGTGTCGGCGTCAAACCAAAGGACGGGGACTTGTGGCGAAGGTCGAGGAGGGCGATGCGGCCCTGGCAGTTGCCCGCGAGGAGGAGGAGGTGGCAGTTGGAAGGATTGGTAGAGAGGAAGTCCGGCCAGGGGGGGTTGGAAGGCTGAACTTTGCTCTAATCTGGTGCCCAGAGCAATTTCTGGGTGGCCAATTTTTTTTTGGTATACTGTGAGCTCCGAGAATGTGGAAGGAAAAAAAAAGTGCATGAACATGTAGAATTGAACATATAAATTGATCAATTGTGTCTGTAATGTATTCATTTTGGTTTCGGGAGTTTATGTAATTCACTGGAGGGCAATAATATGATTATTGGAGGGTAATAATATGATTATTGGGGGCAATACTATGATTATTAGCAAAACATCTTGATTTTTAACTAATTATTGATCCCCAATAACAAGTTTATGGGGGGGGGGGCAATAATATGATTATTGGGTATTACTATGGGGCAATAAAATCAAACGCCGGAATCCGGCCACCAGTTGCCGGATTCCTGTCACTGGAGTTCGGCAAGGTCTTCGATGACTTCTCTCTCTAAGTGACAAAGAAAGAGAGGGCAAAACTGTCCTAAAAATAAATAAAAAGTAATAAAAAAATACTTAATTGGGTAATAGGACAAAATATATATAAAATATTGTGTAAGTAGACAATTTCTTAAATTGTTTGGGTAAGTGAGGTTAATTATGATGCAGAGAGGATGGCGGCCCAATTTGAGCAACAGTTAGATCGTGCTAAAGGAGGAAAACGAAAAGTGATTAGTAGACAGGAAATGGCAGTTCGGTGTCTGATTGGGACGTACCTTACCTTTCCAGAAAGGGAATCGCGCCAGAAACAAGACTCATTGGTTTACCATGAGCTATAGCATTTTTCGGGCTTTCAGGATCGTTTAGGGCCTCAAAACGGCATTTTTCTATTTTACCCGTTTTTGGTTTTCTTAATTATTTTTGGATTGTTTTCGTTTTTATCCATGGGCCTTAGGGTTTCGTTGTTAGTCGCCCTAGGGTACTTTTCTCTTATTTATGCAGCCACAAGCAGCTGCAGAAGGCATCTTTCATCTTTTAATCAATATAATAGAGATTTTCTCTTTTATCTCTGGTGGACTCCAGAATCTTTTGCTTAGGTTTATTGCTGGTAAACCTAGTTATCAATCCGACTGCGTCAAATTAACCCCAAAATTGAATAAATTATCATTTTCCCTTGTACTAACTATGACCAAAAGTGGCGGGATCAATTGGTTTATGCCACAAAGCACACCCTCCATTTCTTCTATTTTTGAACGAAAAGTTCAAGTATTAGCAAATTATTGAAATTTTCACCTATACAACCATCACCAAAATTAATAATGCTGCAGTACCTTAAATCCAACAATATCTCATCAAAATGAATTAAAACCCACCCTCTTTTTCTTCTGTTTTTGAACGAAAAGTTAAAGTATTTGCAAATTGAAATTTTCACCTATGCAACCATCATCAAAATTAATAATGCTGCAGTACCTTAAATCCAACAATATTTCATCAAAATGAATTAAAAAAGTACACAAAAGTCCTTTACAGCATTTCATAACACAGCAAAACGCCAAAACCCACAAACATTCATTTATGCTTATAAGCACATAGTTTTATTATAAAGGATTTAGTGTAAGATGTTTTCAAAATGCATGTGTTTATTTACCCTTTTATCCTCTTTTAAGTTTTGTGTTTTATACCCAAAGTGTCTGTCATCAAATATTTGTGCAGTAGCAGGTCATCTATGCGTACAATGGTAGATATCATATGTAAGTGCAATCGCAATAACATTAGCATAAATTAATGTAGTAGCGTAAACAGATATTCGTGCAATAGCAATAGAAAACATTCTTGTAGTAGCAGTAAAGTAAATAAATTTGTACAGTAACAAAAATATATATTTGTCCAATAACAGTAGCATATGTTAGTGCAGTATCATATACATATCTAAATTTGCTATATATAGACCTAGCAAATATCTAAATAGAACCAGCAAAACAAATTTTGACTATAACTTTCTGATATTATCCTTTTTCAATAAATTAAAAAGCACAAGAAAAAAAAAATTAAACAGTTGACATTCTTCTTCTTCCAATTCAACCGCAAAATCAAAAGCGAAGATGACAATGCGTCGGGATTCTCATGGATTTTGTGAAAAATTCATGGTTGAATTAGGTTGGTGGATAAAGACAAAGGATTCTTGGCGCACTTGATGAAAACAATTGTAGGTTCAAAGCTTCTTCTAATTCATATATTCACGAAGAACAGAGAAGAAAAAGATGATGGCCGGAGATCGTCAAAAGAGAATTAAGTGAGAAAGAGGTTGAAGTTGATAGATCAGGTAATATAGTGGCAACCCATGTAAATAAAATAAAAATATAGATAAGTAATGCAATTTTACATGTAAAATTTGTGTCCGTGCCTATATTGTGCATGCATTGGGTTATGAGTGTTTTGTAATGGCTTTTTTTTTTTAAGGGTGAAATGGTCATTGTATTAGTGTAGCAACTAAAGTTGGAATAGTACATGCACCAAAATATTAGCACAGGTCTAGCCTACATTTGTATACTCCATGAACATTAATTGAAGCTCCACAATCTAACCAAGCAAAGCACTTTGCCTATTAACTTACACCCACTAAGCACATAATTGTGGTACGGGACATAGGTAACACTTCTAAGAAAACTCATAAAAGTACTTCAACTAGAATAGATTAGAAATACAAACTCGACTAAACCCAGGAAACATTACTACGCTAAGACAGTGTGTAGCTAGACCGAGACGAAGCCCATATACCCCACTAAAGAATAGTGGGACTTAATGAAAAAGGAATACTTGACAAACAAAAATAAACAACCTAGCCCAAACTAAACCAATGAGCTGACCCAAAGACAAGGCCCAGCCACCAGAAGCCCAACACCCGGATCCCGAATGCCGAATCCCAAGATCGATGCTTCGATAGTGAAAACAAACCCCAAAATCTTGCAACTGTTCAAGTAAATCTCTATTTGTGTGTCTGGCCCAAACTCTAGGTTACTTGACCTAGTGGTAATATGGTTTAATTAGAAGAATCTAGATATTCCTATTCAATGTATGATTACCTTTCCTTATATGATTCGGATTCTATGCATTGTAATCTTCTATATAAAGAGGCCCATATTATCAATGAGAATACACAGCGATTTTCTCTCACACTACTACAAAAAGTGCATCACACAACACCCATCAGACAAGAGATTAAAAGTTTACCGTCATCTGATAACGTGAACTCCATTGTACAACGCTGTTAATGAAGTTCTGTTGTGGGAATGCTACCAAATTGATAACTTTGTCTTCAGAGTTCTATCACACAACACAATTATGCATGTTCTGTTGTCTAAATGACACAAAATTTAGCGGCAGATATCCCGCCATCACTAAACTCAAAATTCCCTCCCAAGACAAGTTCACCAATTTAATCACACAACATAATTATGCATTTTCTGTTGTAAGAATCCTGCAAGCTACAACGGTGTAGTTGTCTCTGTTGTATGACTAGAACTGGACGCCAAATTCTGCGCCAAATTTTTAGTGGGCCGCAATGTTGTAAAAATTTGACACCTTCTACTAGGTATACTGAGTGTATGATATAAAAAATGGCACAACAGATTGTGGGCATTCTGTTGTCTGAAGGCTCAAATATATTTGAATTGCTTCCCCCAAACCTAGCTAGGCAGGCAAATTTCCGTTCTTGCTTTGACATCATATACTCTCCTACGACAGTTGTTTAATTATCTGTTGTATGATGAACTTGGACAAATTTATTGAAGTGTCTAAGTCTCACCAAACCGTACTTCTCACCAACCCGCTAGCTACTTCCTTCTCACCAAACCTAGCTATATGTCGAGAGAAAGAAAAAAATTGTTCTAAACCTAAAAACTTGTTCTTTCCCTCTCGATCACTATCAAAACTCTCAATCACTGTCTAAATTTCTAGCCCGAGTCAAAACACTCTCAATCACTCTCGAAACCTAGATATCAGGTTTCTCTCTCTCCAAATCTGGGCAACCGGAACACTTACGAAATCGCCATTGAAGATCTGGAGAAAATAATCCTGACCCTCGCCACCGACGGCCTCCCGGTCCTCCTCAACTGCGTCTACGATGCCTTTGCCGATCCCAAACCCGATGTTAAGAAAGGGTCTTTGAGTTTTTACGCCTCCTCACATTGGTCTCCGTCTCCCACGCTGATTTCACATCGACCCATCTCACCAAGATCATCTCCCACATCGTGAAAAGGCTCAAGGATACCGACTCCGGCGTGAGGGACGGTACTTGAAGGGGGAGAGCGGCGGTGACAATATTGTGTCAGTGAGTCAAAATTATCCGATTTCGTTCCACATCTATTGGGTCAGTTCAACTGGAATTCTTCTCTGTTCTTGCTTTTGCTTGATTGATAATGATTCTGGAGAATTTTGGACGGTACTATTTTGTGAATTTCAACTTTTGATGGATAGAATGTTTATTACGTTTTAATTCATCTAGGCTTCTCTCTCAGCTTGTAAGATTACTGGGATAACAAATTGAACTGCTCAAGTATGAGTTTCTATGGTATTACTTCATTGAATTTTTTTTTCTTTTAAAAAAACTTGGTTTGTTAAATTGAGTAGGAATCGTTGTTTCTTTGATAATTTACTGTTGTAGTGACCTTTTTCAGTACTTTACACTCTATCTGTATAGTTAAGACAAACATGATTTCTGAGTGATGAGGTGGTGTGAGTTTGATTGCTGAGAGTTAGTGCGTGCCTCTGGAGAAAATGGTACAACTTGAAAAATATATTACAGATTTCTTAACTGGAGTATTGATGGTTATTTTTTAGTAGAAGTGTAAAGTGGCCGTTCATGAGAAGAAGAGTTAGATTGAATTTTTAGTTAGAGGTTCTGGTTCAAAATAGTGAAACCGTATGAAGGTAGAAAGGAGAACAAATTAATTTAAACTGGAGTTTTGGGGTGTGGTTGCAGAGAGAGTAATTTGGTGGGACTGGTTTTTGTTGGGAAGAAGTGTAAAGTTAGACCATTGGTCCTTTTACCAAGGAAGAGACTTGAAGTAGATTTGTAATCTATGTCCTTTTTGTTTAACACAGAATTTATGCATATTATTTGTTTGACTTATTATTAAATGGATCATTATGTTATCTAGCAAATATAAACCTCCTTAGATGCGTCACAACAGTCTAGTATCAAAAGAATTAATCTATTTTCAGCTCATTCTTTTCTTCTTGAGTGTTTGATCAAGTGTCTCTGCGAGTTTTGGTCATTCTAGGCTACTTTCATTTTGGATTTTTTCCTAAAAGATTGACAATTGGATGGTGAATTGCTGATTTGGTTGAGTAGACGAGTTTATACTTGATTAGTGATTTGAATGTCAAGTATGGGCACTTTGATATCTTTTTCTATTTGTTTTTATCTCATTTTCCATCTCTTTTGATGTACTGTTCTATCATGTGCTAACAGTTGAAATTTTGTGATTAACTTGGAAGCAGGGTAAGTAGCTACTGCAGACTTGAATGGGATCATGTTTCTTAAATCAGTGTTAGCTGCTCGTAGCATACAACTTGAAGAGCTCCAGACAATTAGCAAGGCTATTGACCAAGAAATTGATTTGACTGATTTTATATCTAAAATGGATAGGGAAAATTTGGCAAACAGTACACCAAATAAAGGTCACTAATAATTCTTATACATAAAGTTCCAAACCAAACATTTCGGTACACGAAATCTGAAACTCGACCCACTATCAATACACAATTTTTGACACCAAAATGTCCATTATGCCCTCAGTTCTTTTTTTTTTTAATAAATTTTTTTTTTCTGTTATTTTTTTTTCCTTTGTTTTTTCTGTTATGGAAGAAAAAAAAATAACAGAAAAAACGAAGGAAAAAAAAATAACAGAAAAACAAATTTGGTCGAACGGACGGAAGTGAATTTTGAAAATTTAACCAAGCCTTAAAAACCAATTCTAGGGCGCCAGCATATTGAACCCTAAAACTCAGACAACATCAACTCAAGTACATTGTCTGAAAGAGACTGGCACAATAGAAACCTAAAAATTGTTGTGTGAATCAGAACAATCTGACAACATCTTTCAGCAGGCATTGACGTAAAAGATATCAGACAACAGACACCTAAAATAAAATAAAACAGTTGTGTGACTGAAAATAATCAGACAACAGCAAAAATAAACCATTGTATAAATGAACCTTGGACAACATTCATAATAACTGTTATCTGAATTGACTCATACAGACAACATCAAAAAAATCAACCATTGTCTGAAATGCTTTTGCACAAGAGCCAAGAATTTTCTGTTGTTGGATTCGAAAACTTAGACGACAGAATATTTCTTGCTGTTGTCTGATTATTTCAGACGACAGTTAAAATGTTTGCTGTCATCTGATATGTGTTGTCTGATTCCGAAATTGGTGTAGTGACAACTCGAAAGCACTTCGCATTAAATCATTAATGGAATTCTGTGGTAAAGAGATCACAAATGCAATGTTGATTGAGAAGACTCTCTCCCGTCTCTGCATTGATGGTTGCTAAGAACTATTGAATCGATGTTACTGCAGGACGGATCACAAGGTTTCATGAGCTTATTGGAGCTATGAATGTCGCTGAAAAACATGACAATATCCTTGTGAAGAACTATAATTTGAGATCCGTAGAAACATAATTTATTCCAGAATCCAATTATAGTCGCACTCCTAAGAGAGGTTGCCAAGAGCGAAACCCTAATGTTAGGGATACTTCTGGACGTTTTGGTCCATATAATCGCTCTACTTGGGAAGGTAACCGCCAAAATAGGCGAACACGGAACCGAAGAGGTCAACGTGGAAAGAGAGAGGGAGGCAACGCCTCTGGCCATGTTGGTGGCGCCACCAACACTAAGAGCCATCTAAATGACGCTTTCAAAGCACCTCAATCAATGGAGTTTGAGCAAAGAGATGTATGTTCTCGATGTGGAGTATCCGGTCATTGGACACACATTTGTAGAGCTCGTGAAGGAATTGTCACTACCTACAAAGTATATTGTGAAGCAAGAGAAGCTCACTATGTGGAACAAGAAGATCAAGAAGATGATCTAGAGTGAAGAGTTGAAGACTACAAATCTGGCTGGGATCAATAGATCGTCAATTCTGTTTAAGTATTTATTTTTCCAAGAGATGTAATGAGCAATTGCCATATATTTTTGTAGTAGATGCAAATGGTATAGTCTATCTTCAAAGTAGGCTCACCCAAAGTAAGTGTGATGTCTAGGAAGGTTCTGAGATTAGTGATACTTAAGCGAGCCTTGCTCCACCGACATCTCTCTACTCACCTGGTCACATTTATTTTGGAATTACCGAAAGAAGTTAGACGACTACCATTGTTTTACATTAGCTAGCATTTTAGATTAGATTTTCTTTGGTCAAAGAGACAATGATGCAACTCCGTTGGCTTATGAATAAAATTTCGAGTTCTTTTCATTATGACTCCATTTTGATTATGAGCATATGACTTTGTGACTATGATGGCTGGGCCATTAGTATTAATTCAAGGACATGGAATAGCCCAAGTTCCCCTTGCCAAAAGGCACCTTGAATACTGTCGCAAAAACTCTCTACGCTCCTAGGGAAAATCGCACCTATAAGTAGCCAACGGATTCTATGCGAAAACGCATTTAGAGAACATAAATGAGTTCCTTTGCAATACCTCTAACGATTGCGAACAAAGGCGCATCTTAGAGCAGTTTATATGTCTCTCTAGTGGACTCTATGTTGAGCTATTAATCCAATAAAAGTTATGAGAGAAGATCTCTTGGATTTAGACACATATTGGCTTTGTCACGACATGATAGGTCATCCTAGTCATGAGATGATGATCCGTCTACTAAAAACTTCACATGGACATCCTTCTCTCGAGCCAAACGAAGCATGAATCAAAAGTTGATTCCTAGACTAAGTGTGACCGCCGCCGCAGTCCACCACCAGCCTAGAGCTGACATAGTCCTTATCCATGACGCCATGGATAGCGTACATCATGGTGATGATGCCCCAGGTGATGCTGCAATCACCAACTTGCTTCAAATAGCGTTTCAGACGCTCAGGTCCGACCAAAATCCTCATTAGTTTATTCTAACGCCTCTCGCTCGTTTTACAAAGCCCGTTCCTTAGGGAAATTAGGACTGAGACCGTCATATGCAAAGGATATGAAAATACTCATTATGTTCTTACATAGAATCCATGGGGATTCTGTGGATTGATTCAACCAACCTGCGCTGGTCACTTGTTGTGCCATTGTCCACTTGTAATGCTGCTTATGCTACACTCCTAGCACATATCATATGACAACGGGATCACTCCCTGAATCAACCTATTCAGTCAATTGGATTTGACTATGCTAGAGAGTTTACATCGAAGAATTTCGATGGATATTGCAATGGGACTGATGTTGGACATCATATTCTCATGTACACACCCAAATGGTCTCGTGGAAACGACTACGATGGTCGTTAGAATATTGGTAATGCACACCAACCTCCTTATATCCGTTTGGGGTGATGCAATATCGCATGCAGCTATTCTAATTCGTCTACGACCTACCGCCACTCAATGTATCTCTGCGTTACAACTAGTGACTGGGTACAAGTATTTTGTACTTACGCACATTTGAGTGAGCCATTTATGTGCCAATTGCGCCGCCACAGCGCACTATGACAGGTCCTTACAGACAAATAGGCAACTACGTTGGATTTGAGACTCCAACAATCGTCCGCCACTTAATGCCCTTGCAAGGCGATCTCCTTACCGCTAGATTTACAGATGTCACTTTGATGAGACAATGAGACAATCTTCCCGTCGTTAGGGGGAGATAAGAACACGGATGTTCAGCATGAACGACAGGAATTGTCGTGGCCTGTCCCCACTATGTCTCATCTCGATCCCCGTTAAAGTGACGAGATCACACAAATATGCTGCAAACATGCCTGCAAGGATGGACGTCCCTACGAGAGGACGTAGCGCCACCCTACACGGAGGAAGGTGTGGCACCAACGCCAAAGAGAGTGGCACTCTGGTGTTACAAGCCATGGCCCCAGCTAGGATGGGTGGGAGACCTGTGGGTTCGAATGATGCTTTGGCACAACTAAATCCTTGGATCATCGACACTCAAAATCCTTCTCATGAGAATCTTCCGAATTATGGTTATCGTTGGGGGACGCCTCAACGTTAGAACCTATTCCTGAGAATATAGAGCTCTATGAAAATTACACTAGTGTACATGAGACGTGGGATAGAAACTCCATCATAATTGATGATGTGGTCACGCATTTCGTTGCTCATGAGTTTGTTGAGTCCGATGATATCGAACCACGCTCCATTGATGAATGAATGTTAATGTAGATAAATTTGGCCTAAATGGAAAGATGCGATCCAGATTAAGTTGGATTCTCTAACGTAGAGGAAGGTTTTTAAGCCAGTGATGCCAACACCTCCTAACATAAAACCTATTGTCTAATGGGTCTTCGTTAGAAAGCATGATGAGAAAAAGAGATGGCAATCTCGCCTTATGGTGCAAGGCTTCTAACAAAACGCCCTGGAATCGACTACGATGAGACATATTCTCTCGTAATGGATGTCATTGCACTCCACTACCCTGTCAGTTTGGTAGTTTTCGAATAACTGAACATGCAACTTATGAATGTGGTTACTACGTATCTATATGGGGATCTAGATACAGAATACACATGAAGGTCCATGGTGAACTTCATTTTCCCAAGACCAAGAGGCTCTAGACCACGGAGCGCGTTTTACAAAGAGTTGAAACGCTCACTAAAGTGACTACTTTATTGGGAAGGGAAATGCCTGCGCGTTTCCATAACAAGTTTCAGATTCTATCGCAGTTCATGTTGGACATGATCTTCATTGGAAGCCCTTACAGAGTTACGGGAAACCGCTGAACACTTGAAATCCGAGTTTGAGATGAAGGATTTTGGGAGAACACGATTATGTCTCGGTTTGGAACTTGAGCATCGTGTTGATAGATGCTTAGGCATTTTGACAAGGTCAAGCCTTCAAACACCCCCATGATCGTGTGTAGTCTTGATCCTAAAAAGGACCCTCTTCGTTCGAAGGATGATGGCGAATATGTGCTAGAGGCGGAAGTGCCCTAAATAAGTACAATAGGCGCATTATTGTACTTAGCTCAATGTACAAGACTGGACATCTCATTTGCCATGAACTTGTTAGCTAGATATAGTTCTGGGCCAACGCGACGCCATTGGATTGATGTAAAAGATATCTTTCGGTACTTGAGATGTAAGAGTGATATGGGCTTGTTCTATCCCTACAAAGAGACGATGAATTCAGACCCACCACACACAGGGAACGCCGCCAACACTGGCCTGCGTCCGCTATCCCCATCTCAAAACGACATGTGTTTTAGAAGGTTTTGCTGATGTTGGGTATCTCTCTGACCCACACAAAAGTCTTCCTAAACTGGTTAAGTGTTCACTATGGGTAAAGACCATGATATCTTGGAGGTCTACAGAAGAGACCTTAGTCGCTATACCTTCGAATAATGTAGAGATCATTGCTCTTCACGAAGTGGTTCGTGAATGTATATGGATTAGATTAGGGCTGGGACAGGTCGGGTTTCCGACCAACATCTACCGGAACCGGCACCGAACCGATGTACTAAACTTCGGGTCGGTTTGAAGAATATCAGTCTCTAGAACCGAGTAAGACCCGAACCGATAAAAATCGGTTCCATTTCCTCAGTTCTGTTATCTGTCTGAATTAGTAAGTCCAGATCTTGATTGATCTAAAAATCTAGTTAAATTCCGTTGACGGTGCTTGTCCATAGTAGTCGTACATGGTTACTCTGGTATTGTGGCTTTAAAGTGTAGGCGTTCCACACGAATCCATGAGGTAGATCTCAAATCAGTAGCTTCGAAGAAGAAGAGACGACTGTAGACTAGTAGCTATGAAGAATAAGAGCACATGGGTTCAAATCCCGTCAACAATAGCTTTAAATTTTTTCAACATGCAAAGTCAGCGAAGAACTGAAGATTCGATACCTGAAAAATGATGGAAGAATTGAGATTGGATTGCAAGGAAAACAAGTTGAGACAGAACAAGGACGAAGAATAAGCTGAGATTGCGTACATCGTCGAAGACAAAATCACCGTTGCCTTTGTTGACGGTTGTTATTGCAGAGAAACAGAGACGAAAGTTCAAACCTGAGAAATGGAAAGCAAGTGGGAGGATGAGTGGGAGAAGAATGTGGGAGGATGAGTTTAAAATGTCTAATTAAAGAAGAGAGTAGGTTTGTGCGGCAGAGAAAAAGGAGGGAGATGTATATATGGATGGGGTAGTTAGATAGGTTAAAGATATCATGGCACATGGGCACAGCAGAGAATATAGGAAGCCCACTTGAATAGTGACACGGAACACAGAAGAATCACACAATATGTTATAAAACCACCTCGATTCGGGTAAAGACAAAAACTGCACATGGGAACTGAAGCTGAACTGGCTATTATTGTAACGGAACAGAACCGGAGAAAAACAACTGAATTAAGAGAGAAAACCGACCCGAACCGACTGTTTCAGATCGGTTTAGACCGGTTCTTCAGTTTTTCAGGTCTAAAGTCCCAGCTCTAGATTAGATCCATAATTACGCATGTTCGAAGAATTGTGGTTTGAAGTCTACCACAGATGAGCCTACGAGCATTTAGGATAATGCTGCTTGTTTTGAACAAATGAAGCAAGGCTACAGCAAAAGCGACAACACCAAGGATAATCAGCAACAACAAACTCTCCTCAAGATCAAAGTGAACTAGGTTCAACCTGAGGACAGTGTGGCAGCCTTGCTCACTAAGTCATTGCCTAAATTCCACTTTCGAGGAACATGTTGGTAGCATCGTTTGCGAAAGTTATCCGAACTCCCATGACCGTAGTCATCAGGGGGAGATGCAGACGTCAGGGGGAGATGTCTACATGTATGGTCTCGAAACGTGAAGGGTGTGTTGTGCTCTTTTTCCCCTTCGACAGATGTTATTTTTGTCCCACTGGGTTTTTGTTACTCGGCAAGGTTTTTAGCGAGGCAACGAGAGAAGCACCGCGTTTGGGCGACACAAAGGGGAGTGTTCAAGTAAATCCCTATTTGTGTATCAGGCCCAAACTCTAGGTTACTTGACCTAGTGGTAATATGGTTTAATTAGAAGAATCTAGATATTCCTATTCAATGTATGATTACCTTTCCTTATATGATTCAGATTCTATGCATTGTAATCTTCTATATAAAGAGACCCCTATTATCAATGAGAATACACAGCGATTTTCTCTCAATTCCCTTTTCTCTAAAACAGCAACAACATTATTGTCTCTGCAGCCGTTGATTTAGCTTAAAGCCCACCCTGTCATCGTAATACTGACGCCGCCCATGCCGTACTGCGCAACCCTCCGCTAAAACTCATATCCAGAAAACCGATCTCCCCTCGAAGACCTACACCCTGACCAGAACACACAGAGACACCATCGCCCCTCGAGATCCAATGTCAGCGGCCTGACCATTGCAACTCCTCCCCAAACAAATTCAAACATATTGGAATTGGGTCAAAGGTCTGACCAAATCAATGATCAATCCAGAAGCCTCATGGGCAAGCACATCTGGAAAAACTCCCAACCCAGCTACACTCGCCACACCGCGACGAGGCCAAAGGCTTGCCTCGGTACGGGAGCAGCCGGACGAGAAATTGAGATATGAATGGGAAAACCCTAGTAGGAGCATAGTGTGGAGCCCAAGAATTGTGGAGCCCAAGAATAATACAACTCCGGGTTGTACAACTCTAGTCTCTAGGCTCTAAATGGACTAAACTACCCTCAAAGGAAATGACTTGAGCTCACATCTAACCTGGAACCGAGCATGGTCTAAATAATTTGAAAAGTCATTCAGAAAGTCTCCACGAGACACGGGCGCAAGCCCACCACTTATTCACAATGGATATGGACCAAGCTAGTCGAATACAAGAACACCTCAGCAATCAAGGAATGGCCTAAGCCTAGTGTTAAGGCCCGAAACTCAATGCGGAACACGTTATTCCCATTCGAGTCCATTCAATCCAGACTAAAAGACTCCTGAATGAGTCTGAGTATGTAGCGACTTACACGTTAAGTCTGCTCAGCCGAGTAAGGAAGATAATCTCGCTTAAACCTCTACTGTGGCTAAACTTCAAAGGAATCCAAAAATCTTTCTTGGATTCCAAGAAGGCCCATTAGGATTGACACAACTCCTACGGTTTTTCCCAACACAGTCAACATATATACATCATGTCCCCATCACTCAAAGTAGGTCATTCAACGTCATCGATCTCAAGCTATCATTCAATTTACAAACCCTAAACACAAACACTGACTTTACCATTAGAGTCCCTTTGGCCTGTAGCACACCAGTCCTCACTCATCAAAGGGTTTTGATTGTCTTTCTTTCCTTGTGCAGGTGATCAAGTCAACAACGTAGGCGAAATCGTGCTGCAACATTGTCATGGGTGTATTTGTCAAATTTTTTAATATTAATATCACTTAATATATACTACTAAGAGCTTCTTATTAAAGATATATGTTGGGACCGTCAGTAATATTGTCCTTGAAAAGATTATGTCAAACAAGAGCAATGTGACTATTTGTACCCGATCAGGTTGAATAGTCATTATATTTTACACAACTTATAACCATTAGATTAAAAACAATCAAGCCTCAACCGTGACGATTGAAGGGTAGATTAACTATTTTACTTCATTTATTTTTTGGCCACTATATATAGTTTTAATGAGATGTCCTCTTCTTGTACCCCAAATTCCAACTAGTGGTGTTTCTCAAAGAACAAAAAAGTTGTTGGATTTCCAGCTCATGAGTCTTTCTTAAGATAATTGTCTTAGAGTATGAGGATTGTTTACCCAGTAGGTTTTGGATTCCTACTGATGATTGGAGTTCCAATAAGAAAGGAAGATCCTTATTGATGTAGGATTACCTGTCATCCTTGTTGATTACAGAGAAGAAAAATGCATAATTGCCTACAACCAATAGGAATAGGATTCCTAATCAGTGAAGAAAGCTGATATCTTTATGGCTATATAAGAAGGGGTTCTGCTCTTGGTTTTGCATCACAAAGACGGAGAGCAAAGTGCATTCCATTCTCGGAGTTAGAGAGTGAGAGAGGGCAAAGAAGAGAGAGATAGGAAGAGAAGAGAGTCCTTGTTTTCTTATTCTTTCTGGTTGTTCATCAAGTCTGTTTGAGGCTGAGTATGATTGTGTACCCATTATAAAAATAGTGGAAGAATGTTTTTCTACTCGGTGGACGTAGGCAAAAGTTTTGCTGAACCACCTTAAATCTATGTTCTTATGCTCGTATCTCAGTGGTTGTTTATCTTGGTGTACCATGCTTGTTTTTGTTTTCGACTTCACGTATTGACCGATTCTCAACAAAAGTGTGCCACTTTTTTTCCACATACTGATTCAATTTTTTCCACCCCTTTTGTCTTTCATTTCTTATGTTGGAACTCATAACAATTGGCTTTTAAAATGAAGGACTAAATTTTGCTTACTAGTTTGTACTTTCAAGGGTTCATCAGTTCAGTCCCTGCATTTATAATTTAAACATAAAAGTCCTTGCACTCTCCAATTTCATCAAATCGATCTAATTCATCACTATTCCGTCAATTTTCGCTGTTAAAATGCTGATGCGGGACCTTCTCACAAGAAAAATTCCCAAACTACCCATCACTAGGCAGTCCACTGACGCGTTAGTGTTGTGAATGCAGATGGGTAGTTTGGAAATTTTCCCCGAAAATTGACGGATTTGATCGATTTGATGAAATTGGAGAGTGCAAGGACTTTTCTGATTAAATTAGAAGTTCAAGGATTGAACTGATGAACCTTTGAAAGTACAGGATATTAAGCATAATTTAGTCCTAAAATTAATTAGTAGCCAAAGTAATCAAATTAAAAGGGAAGAAGTCATGCTTTCAATGATATGATCTATGATCCATTTATTTAATCAGCTTACTATCAACAAACCATGTGTTAGGTTCTCGTTTCAGGAGATCTTATCCGAGAAAAAATCTTAACAGTTACATCATATCACAAATAACACGAAAGTTGCCATTTTTCACTGATGAAGGTCCGAATTCTATGAAAATATGTTGATTGTCGACGCGCAGATCTTTGTATGAAGATCGAGTATTCCACTGCACGAAATTGAGATTTTTCAAAATTCTCAAAATTGAGCTTTATACGTTTTATACTGATTATTATTTTTCCGTATACTCACTTTTGTTTTTAGGTTTCAGGAGTTAACATTCCGTTTTCCAGTGAAGGAAGAGAGCCTAATGCGTGGGACAAGAAAGTCCAGCTTCTGTGATGGAGATAGAAAAATAAGCAAATTTCAAAAAAGAAGAGATAACAAAATCGTTATATTATAACACTACATCCTTACCGTTGAGTCTTAAAATCTAATGGTCATAACATTGTGTAACAATAATGGCCATTGTACCTGCCCATTTATTGTTCAAAAGGAAAAAAAAAAAAAAAACAGGTCCGCTTGTTCCCAACAAAATTCATTTAAGCATATTGTGTGAGACACGATTAAATTTGGGAGTCCAGCTTCCTAAACTCAAAATCTATGGACTACGGAAGGTACAAAATTAGAGTTTCTGCTAAACTTTGTCTTGTGGCCTTCTAAACCAGCTTAAAGAAAACAAAAAGTCAGAAACAAAATCAAACAAGAAAGTTTTCCTGGCCACTTCAACACTATCCGTTGAGCTCAATACGAAATGGAAATCAAACAATTCAACTAAGACAATTTAAAGGTCCCTTCATCCATCCCTTGATTTTTGAGACTCTTTTAGTTTTCTCTTCCGCTCCTTGATAACCTCAACATTGTCGTGCTTTCGTTTCTTGCCTTTCTGAAATAAGAAACATCCAAGAATCACAACCACGGGAATAGATAATATCACCAGAGGTAACTTCTTAAGTTATAATAAAACCTACTACTCAGCCCACCACAAGAGACTACACTGATATAGTAACTATAGCCAAACAAGAGAGACCAAAAAAATAGAGTCCCCGAAGTGGAAAACTTCTGAAAAAAAAAATGAAAAAAAAAAAATATATATATATATATATATATATATATATTCCAACTGTGACAATAAAACTATACTTATATGGATGGCATGCATAACAATAGATTGAAAAGTTCTTAAAGCAACATACAGGTTCACAATGGAATAAGGCCAAATTGAAAGCAATGCAGCACAATAAAAAGTAGACCCTCCTCCGCCGCCGCCGAGCCCACCATTGTTCTCAAGGGCTTGATTAAGCCCGCCGCCGCCGGCTCGATCGCCGAGGCCGTGAACGGAGCCAGAGAGCTGGACTCCGATAACGACGAAGTGCAAGGAGGGAACAAGGATAGGGTTGATGCCGAGTCACGATTGGCTTCCATGGGGATCGACAGGGATAGGTCGGAGTATCATGATCAAGCCACCATAGAAGCCATTCGGAAGAAAAGGAAGTGGGCTCCGGAAGTCCAAACCCCCCGCGTTGGATTTCATTTCATTGGATTCGGGGAGTAATGACGGCGCGGCGGAGGGGTTGAGTGATGAGGAGTCGGAGTTTCGGAACCGAATTGCAATGTTTGGGGAGAAGATGGAGGGTAGTAAGAAAGGTGTGTTTGAGGATGTTGATGATAGGGAAGTGGATGGTGGTGGATTGAGAAAAGAGAGCGTAGTAGTCGAAGATGATGATGAGGATGAAGAAGAGAAGATTTGGGAGGAAGAGCAGTTTAGGAAAGGGTTGGGGAAGAGAGTGGATGATGGGTCTAGTATAGGGGTTAGTGCTAGTGTTCCTAGAGTTCATAGTGTGCCACAGCCCAAGGCTACTTACTCTGCAATCGCTGGGTATAGTTTCTGAACATCATCATCTCTACTAAATTCATCTAGCAAAATCTTTTTCTTTTCTGGACATATTATTCATACTTTCGATTCTAGGACTCTGTTTTTGTTGAGGATCGAGAAAGGATCAGAGTTCTCTGTTCTGTGGTTGATAAGGTTGGAATTGAATTCTTCCTGGTTATTGATTCTGGTCGAGTTGTTGTAGTGGGAGTCTTGATTCTGGTGTGCTCATCAGATTTTAGTGGAAGTCTTCTAATTGTTTATGGGTTCTAATCGGTCAAAGAGAGAAGAAGGTAGAACGAGGAGAACAACTAAAAAAGGCAGGAAAGAAAGGAAGGGCAATTGTGGAAATATGAGTAACAAAAAGATAGTGGGAGTGCCATTTACAAAAAGGGGAGTGCAAATTTCACTCCCCTAAAAAGTAACCAGTTAACCAATCTGTTTTTTAAGCAAGTAAACTAAGCTTTGATTCTGGTTCCCTTTCATTTTATCAATGGAGTTAATAAAGACCCCTCTTTTTTTTTTGGAAATAGTAAGCAGTTCCAGCAGTAATGAATTTACCTTCATGGCTTCATAAAGACCCCTCTTTTTTTTGGAAATAGTAAGTAGTTCCAGTTCTTCTTTATCCTTGGCAATCTGTTCATAATCAGGATCAGATTCTTCCCTGTCCTCGGTCGCCTTGGCAGAAATCTGATTATCTGTTTTTGAGATGGAGGATGAAGGCGGTACACCATTAAGTTCCACTTTCAATCCATCAAAATACTCCTTCTGAAGAGCCTTCAGCTGCATTCAAGTCAGAATTCAGTTAACATCAATCAAACCATCTGCCAAGTTTGATATACAAGATCATAGAATCACCAAAGATTTGTGCATTATGCAACATTCTTTAATAGCTGCCTACCTTCTTGTCATTCTTTGCAGCTTCTTTTGCTTTTTCTAGGTCAGCAAAATTCTGAGGATCTTCCAAATCTTCCTTTCCAACATCTGGAAGTGGGAGGATTTCAGAAGCCTTCCATTGTTCAATTTTCAAAGCATAGTCCGGAACATAACCTTCTTCCTTTGGGTCAACAAAAGGTGACAAATGTGGGGGAAGTTCTCTGCCAGAAGATTAACTACTTATAAAGTTGTACAAGACATAAGCTTTTATTACCAAATACAAAAAACAGGAAGCACAGGTGACAAAGGGGAAAGAGATAAAGTCATCTATCTATGACGAGCACTGATTTAACATATTAAGCGGGAATAGCAAATGAGTGTTTAAGCGGAAATAGCAATTGAGTGTTTAAGCGGAAATAGCAAATGAGTATGTTTAAGCGGAATTAGCAAATGAGACAAACAACTAGTCATTCATCAAGGAGTTAGGCAGATGTTAAAACGAATTGTCAAAAGAACAGACACGTATACAAGGAAAACAAAAAAAAGTCTTCTAAAATTACCGTCCCGCCAAATAATCCCGAGTAGGCAGAATTTTCTTGGCATTTACACAATCATAAACCCACTGTGGTTGAACATATTTTCTTCCTTCACAAAGCTCATGCTGCAATGGCCTGTCAACAATCTGCCAATCACAAGCAATCGAGCTGTCAGAATTCGGATATTTAGAATCATATTTCTTGTGCCTGAAATTACAATTTGAATATGTATTTGCTCATAGTGAGAAAATGACTCTCTTTTGGAAGTTTCACAGCATACCTGATGGGTGATGCTGTTATCATCTTCTTCAAATGGAGCTCCATCTCCTTTCCAGGACACAATCCCACCAAAAGCAGGAATCACAAACAATAATGATTCTCTGTTAACCTGAACAAAGAGAAGAGTAACATATGAAGCACAAAAGAAGAAAACGATGACCAATATTATAATAATTTTTTTTTTAAAGGGATGTGCTTGGACATGTTTTGTCTTTTGCAAAATATAACTCTGTATTCTAAGAACCTCTGAGACCTAACCCACCAATTACATTTAAAAATCAATGCTTTTATTTTATTATATATCTGTAAATGTTCTCCATTGCATTCGTTCCAACCATATCCTTCTAAGTTCCAAACCAAAATTCGAACTCACCTCACGGTTCAAGAAAAATTTCATATCCTTGAAGAGTTCCTTACACATCATTGTATCATTATCCTCTTCATCCTCACCAGGAACATTTTCAACGAGGCCCATCAATGCACCAGGTTCATTGGCAGGAAGCTGATGCTGAAGTTGGGCAAGTCTTAATTCGGACTCATCAACTTTACTGGATCCAGGCAAACATGAAACCTGAGGATCCAACACAGAGGACCGAGAACTTGCATCGAAGTATCTTGATAGTGCATACAGTTCTACAAGGTCAATGAGAAAGAAAAAAAAGTTTATATTCATTCTTCATTGAAACACGCACAACATTGCTAAAAACTCTCAACGAGAACCTGAGTTTTTGTAGCTTTTAAGCAATGAGTCAAAATACATACCGGCTGCAAAAGCTTCCAATCGAGGATCAAGAATTGGTGGATACTTCACATTGATGGAACGATATAAATGACAATTCACAAAAGCAAGAAGAGCCTGCAACATAAGGGGAGCGGAACTTTAACAGTCATATAGTAAGTGAAAGAAGAAGCTTAGATTTGATAAGGTAGGAGAGACAGTGTTGAAGAAAAAAATAAAACATAATGGTAAAAATGTAACCTCATAAAACTCCAAAAAGTTTAGCATGATATTGAAGTCAACATCATCAGTCAAAACTTGCTGCAAAGGGTGAGGAGTCAACCATGTGATCAATTGCCCCTTTACCTCGGCCTGAACATACAAACAACACAACCATATAAATCCTATCCATATCACAATATGCAAGGTTAAAGAACAGTCATATAGTAAGTGAAAGAAGAAGCTTAGATTTGATAAGGTAGGAGAGACAGTGTTGAAGAAAAAAATAAAACATAATGGTAAAAATGTAACCTCATAAAACTCCAAAAAGTTTAGCATGATATTGAAGTCAACATCATCAGTCAAAACTTGCTGCAAAGGGTGAGGAGTCAACCATGTGATCAATTGCCCCTTTACCTCGGCCTGAACATACAAACAACACAACCATATAAATCCTATCCATGTCACAATATGCAAGGTTAAAGACTTAAAGAAACAGTACTGCACCTGATAATATATGCCTTTAACAGATACAAAGACTTTGCGCAATTTATGAGTCCGAGATATAAAAGCCTGCCATTCATGGCTCATCCTAGAAAGAAAGCAATACCAGGATTAAGATAAGATTCAACAAAATCAATACGGCATTGAATGATCTAAACATCACATCATTATTTGGCAGAATTCAAGCACCTACCTCCGACAGTTATGGATGCGTTTCACGTCAATTCTATCCTCTATAGCAGGTAAGGCGGCAAAGAGGTGAACCATTGTGAGACAGTCATCCAAATCTCTTAGCGCATCAATGAACTTCGGATACCTGCAATTTACAAAGTAGTACAAATCCTCAGAAACTTATCACCTTCAACAACAGACACGTAACCAGAATTTACAACAAGACAAAGTTAAACAAACCTCTGCAAAATAACTTTATCTAAGTTGTAAGTGGGTCTTCTCTGCCTGAGAATAATAGCACGGTCTCTGTTCTTCTTAGCCTCGGCTTTCTTTACTTTCTTTTCATATGCCCTGATGTCCCTCATCTTGCCGAGCAGCGGTTCGTGTTGAATGAATGAAACATCCTTCAAGTGATAATACGTATGGTGATTTCCCTTCACCTTTTTCTTCGGCTCCCGAGGGAATATACCCTTCAGAATGCATAGTTTCCTACAATTTCCATAACCATAAAAATGAACAACTCTTCTTTCTAAGCAAAACAAGTATCAAACTAAAGCACAAGAAATCGGAATACCTGAAGAGGGGAAGATTGACTTGGAGTTGCTTGACGGCTTGGGACCTGGTGACGAACCTGGCGGCGTTTCCTTCCTTTTTCTTGCCCTGAGAAAAATACCAAGGAAATTAAAGGGGACAGAGTTGGAAGGTGTTGATATTACATACTGTTAGGTTTGATTTGACTGTCGAAGTAGAAGACGAGGAGGTAGTTGGAACTTACGGCAGGCCTGTAATGCTTCTTCTTCACCATGGTTGAGGCGGAGAGTTACAGAGACTCTGAGAGAGGGGGGCTGAAGCAGTCGACTTCAAATGATATAGGTTAGGGTTTAAGAGGAGGCAGAGGGAAAAAAAAAAAATTGTTTGGGCCTCGGGTCGGTATGCGGGTCGGGTTTTTGTTAGATGGTTAGACCGACCCAACAAGGTCGGGTTGTTTTTTGATGAAGCTGCCGCCAATTTCTCAGCCGACCTAATAAGTTTGGGGTGGAGAGGGGGACGAGGGTGGAATTAGGAGTGGCCAACAGCCCAAGATTTTGGAAATATGAACAGATGGAATTCTGAAGAGATATCAATAGAGTGAATTCCGAAGAGGACGTGAGTTTTTTTTAAAATTTTTTTTTTATTAGATAAATAACTCAAATGATATAACTAGTCTTTTATGAGTCGAACTCATAATCTTCCACTTACGAAGAGGAGACTATGTCATTAGATCAAATCGTACTGAGCGTAACAATCTTAATTCTTTTCTTTCTTTTTTTTTGTTGTGAAGGACTATCTTCTTACTCAAAAATCAGACCAAAAAAAAAAATCTTCTTACTCAAAAAGATATTTAGATATTACGGGGTGGAATGCGACATAACAGGACTAACAAATTAAGAGAATAAATATATAGATAATTACCACAAGATACAAAAGCTGGAGACCAAGACCCATGCGCAAGGGCCTGTTTTTACGAATTCCACACGGCCTGATAACTGAATTAATCTGGTGAGCTGAGTGCCTATGCGGGCTAACTTCCATTTTCTTTTAAATTTTATGTTAAATAGTATTTTACTAAAATACTCTGTATTGAGCGATATGCTATGTTCGTTGAATTCCGTTTTGTGTATTTTTGACGTCTCATTAAGATTTTTGATATATGCCCTAAACCTTCTGACCTAGCTCTGCTAGGGTTTTGAGCTCTGCCGCATCTGGTGGTGGCGGCTCTCACACCTTCTCCATTTTCATGGACAAAATTGCAAGCCTAGTCCTGCTGTCTTTCTTTTGCGTCTCTTTTGCTGGTCGTGTCTCGGAGCTCCCAGAGAAGAAGTTTGATGGGGAAACTGTTCTTTTGGATTGGATGGGATCATTGGATAGTGGTGGTGGTTCGCGATGCAGTGATGGAGGGGCCTCTCTTCTGAGAGGCTGGAAAGTTGGAATCGGGGTTCTGCATTTTGCTAGTTTGTCTCCGGCATGGGCTATGCGAAGTTGTGGCTTTGATGGTGTTGTTGGGCCGTCAGAAGTGGTCGTCGGCGTCGATCTCGTCAGCAATGGCTATTGCAGTTTGGCATCCTCCATTGCAGGTCCTCAGGACGCATCCGTCGGTGCTGTTGTCGAGCTCGTTGGCATCTGGATCTGGATCTGGGATCCGGGTGGGCTTGGCAGATGGAGCCGGATCTGGGATCCGGGTGGAGTTTGGTTTTGGCCTGCGGCCCACAATCTTTGTTGGGCTTTTTATGATTTGCTAGAATGGATTGGGGCTCCTGTGCCTTATTGGTATTGGATCCAGGACCCAATTCTATGGTATTTGTTCATGAAAGATCGTCTGCCAACATAGCCATGTTCTGACACCCTTGGCGGGCTTTGATCTTTAGGTGGGAGAGTGCCTTCATTCCGACGCCAAGTTGATTTTTGTCAATTTGTGCGTTGGAGTTCGATGGGTAGTCAAACCACCGACTACTCAATTCACTACACGGCTGCAATCCGTAGTGTAAAATCAGCGTTGTGTCTTGACGTTGCTGCTCCTTGCGTTATTAAGTTTTTACATTTCATATGTAATTTTCTTTCCGGGCTGTTTTATTCTTTTCTTGTTGTCTTTTGGCATCGTATCGTTGTACTCTTTCATTTTCAATAAATGGCTGACCTCCTTCGATTCAAAAAAATGTTCGTTGAATTCCCTTTTTTTTTCCTTTTATAAAATATTTTGATATTTCATCTTGACTTTCATAGGAATATTAAAATATATTTTTAGAAATTCAACTCTTTGAAACTTAAATATTATAACATATTTATAATTTTTTTTTTTTTAGTAAATATAACATATGTTATATGGCTTTGCTACTTTGATAAATCAGAGTGCTTTAACTTCGAACTCTCCTCACGATGAAGAAATTATCTCTCTAGTACATCATCTGTTGTGATTGTAAATTTATCTCCAAATGGAAAAACCTCATTTTGTTGTTATGAAACTGCACTCCGTCCTATTAGCTCATCTGATTTGGTTTTTTGGTTTTTTTTATGCGATTTGGTTATTTGGTTCTTCATTATTCTCTTGTCACAAAGAGGTTTGATGAACCCCCAAAATGACGTTTTCTTCAGCTTCCCCAGAATCCAGGGAAATTGCATTTATATTGCATGTAGTTCGATCGCGGCGGTCTTATCTTCTTCCTTTTAGTTTTAGTTAATGCTTCTTCTTCTTTTATATATAGTAGCAGCTTTCCTCTTTTTTGTTCTTGTTGCTTCTTCAACAAGTGATTTCCCTTTTTTCTTTGCCATTATATATAATTGATCTGTGAATATGATATGCAAATACAATTATGAGTACTATTGCTAAAAACTAAAATCATTGACCTTCAATAGACATTTTTATGAAAAATACGACATGACAGAAAAGGAAAAGGAAGGACAAGAAAACTATGGCAAGACGGAAAAAGAAGGACAAGAAAACTACGAATCACAATTGAGAGAGCTAGCAAGAACAATAACAACATCACAAAGCACAATTCTAAGAAGCTAAACAACTGCATAACATGTAGCAGTTTTGCCATATAGTTTTGTGCTACTTATGATATATACACATGATGACAGTGAGTTTTGAATAAATTTAGCATTTTTCATGAAACTTCTTGTTTTATATCTATGAGTACAAAATAAATCTCAAATGATAAAGCGACTGACACTCAATAACTCTGAAATAGATCTTGAGACGCACAACTTTGGTGTTAATCCTATTAGCAAATTAAAGAAATCCGAAATGATAAACCTACTAACCCTCAATATGCATAGTTAAAAATGAGAACTCATTAATTTTTATGCTAATCCTGTTAGCAAACCAAAGAAATCTCAAATGATAAACCTACTAATGCTCAATAAGTATAGTTAAAAATGAGAACTCATAAAATTTTCATCAAACCAAATAAATCTCAAACGATAAAGTTCATAACTCTCAAGAAGCATAGCTAAAAGCAAAAACTCATCAATTTTCATCAGACCAAATAAAATTTCTGTTAATGTAAGTGACCGAGGGGTATAATTAATGATAAATAAAGAGAAAGAGAAAGAGAGAGAGAGAGAGATACAAGAAGTATGGTGGTTCGTCTCCCGCCTTAGCGGGAGACTACGTCCACTTGAAAGCTTGTACTATGTGTGTTTCGGCCTTGCGGTCCAAGGGGATTACAAAGTGTGTAATGGGATCTCTTGAGTTGTGGCAGGAGACATTCCTTTTATAGGTGAAGGGAGCCATCTCCTTTACATGGTTTTCGATGTGGGACTCAAATACCACTATTCTAGTATAGAAAAGCTATGTTGTGAGGGCAACTTGGCAAGGCCGGGAAGCGACGTATTTGCCACTTCCAGATACCGTAGCATAGCTTGAACATGAGGCTACTAGATGCATGTCTCGGTTGGGCCTCACCATGGCTTGAGGGTGTTACTTATGCTTGGTGATGTAGCAAATCCTCCATGCATAGTGAGAGGTATCTACAAGTCCCCGAAGTCCCCAAGTAAGAGGAGCTTCTTGGTTGGGGAGTTATAAACATGAAGTCATCAAGCATAAGTAACGTCCGAGAGGCGCCTAGCCCCTACAAGTCCCCGAACTCCGTAAGCAAGAAGGGAGTCGTTAATCTACACAACAAAGATAAGAGCATGCATATGTAGAATGCTTGTTGTATTGGGCAACAAATGTGAGTTGCATTGATATGCGTTGGCATATACGAATGTACGAGGTGCATGATACATGTTGATGTATACATGTGAATGGCGTCGAGTACGATTGTTTATGACGTATAAATTTGAGAATGCATATGGTTGTGTGAACATATCACGAATAAGCATACGAATTGCACATGATGCGCGTGGTGCTCGCAAGAGAACGAACGAGGTCAAGTTGACGAGGTTACGCTCGGTGTAAGTTGCATGAGTGCCATGAAAGCAAGCGTTTGTAATTCGTGAACGATGAATAAGCGAACGCTTATGTTTGTTTGGTTTTCGCTTGTATTAATGGAACGCGAAAAGAATTCGATTTGTTGCAAAGGACAAATGGTAGAAGAATTCAATGTTCCATTAATGTGTATTATGTCAAGGGGATGTGAGTGTAAAACTTGGGAATGCCGGAAGGCAAGAGTGTGAAAGCTCGGGGTTGCCGGGAAGGCATGAGCGGAAAGCTCGTGAGCGGAAAGCTCGTGAGCGGGAAGCTCGAGGGTGTCGGGAAGGTATGAGCGGAAAACTCGGGGTTGTCGGGAAGGCATGAGCGGAAAGCTCGTGAGCGGGAAGCTCGGGGGTGCCGGGAAGGCCTGAGCAGGAGCTCGGGTTTACCGCGAAGGCATGAGCGTTAGAGCTCGTGAGTGGGAAGCTCGGGAGTGCTGCGAAGGGGTGAGCAGGAGCTCGGGGTTTCCACGAAAGCATGAGCATTAGAGCTCGTGAGCGGGAAGCTCGGGGATGCCGGGAAGGGGTGAGCGGGAGCTCGGGGTTGCTGTGTGAAGGCATGAGCAGGAAGCTCGGGGGTGCCGCGAAGGCATGAGCATTAGAGCTCGTGAGCGGGAAGCTCGAGGTTGCCGCGAAGGCATGAGCGTTAGAGCTCGTGAGAGGGGGAATCTCGGGGGTTCCGCGAAGGCGTGAGAATGAGCTCTGGGTTGCAGCCAAGGCATGAGCGTTAGAGCTCGTGAGCAGGAAGCTCTGGGGTGCTGTGAAGGCGTGAGCGGGAGCTCGGGGTTACTGCGAAGGCATGAGCATTACAGCTCTTGAGCGGGAAGCTCGGGGGTGCCGCGAAGGCGTGAGCGGAAGCTCGGGGTTGCCGCGAAGGCATGAGCATTAGAGCTCGTGAACGGGAAGCTCAGGGGTGCCATGAAGGCCTGAACGGAAGCTCGGGGTTGCCGAGAAGGCGTAAGCGGAAGCTCGGGGTTGCCACGAAGGCATGAGCGTGAAAACTCGGCGGTGCTGCTGAGGCAAGAGCGGGTAGCTCAAAGGTGATAAGCGTAACCGTTGCTAATTATGTTGGGCTGTATGTACAAGTCCCCGAAGTCCCTAGTGAAGGAGGGTTTTCTTGCGGGGTTGATACTGTATAACGAGCATAATTAGTGCAAGTGCGTCGTCCATCTAGAATTTTGTCGGAGTGAACGCTTATGCCCTTTCGGGTGGGCCCCCTGCTAGGCCCTCCTAGGAGTCTCCAACTCCTGGCTATAGACCTCTGTATAGTCGTAAAATTGTTTGATGAGGGGAGCTGCGTATGAGCAGTGGGTGTTAGGTAGCGAACCTAATCTTTTATACCCGAGCGTCGGGGGTTAACCGTTGGATCAATGGCTGCCGTGGGCTGCGTTAACAGGTCCCTTTACTCTTTTCTAGAGGAGAAAAACTTGAATACAATGCCGGGTAGCGGTCATTGTCATTATGAGGCGTTTGCCTTACCGCTTGGCGGTTGGTCTTGGACCACAGACTCGTGGAGTCTAGACCGATTGAGGTCTTTTTCCCGTGGGGAGAACTTTACAAAGTATGGTGCCCGAAGGCTAGACCATATGTTTACATATAGAGTACATGTAAAATTTGTAACTGTATGAACAATGACAAATAAGTATAGTAAGTAATAATATATGGATCTTAAGGCCATGTGACATGCATATTAGATAGTGGCAAGTGTAATGGGTGTCCATATAAAATTTTGAGAGTAGCTTCCGATGAAAGCTATGAAGCATTCTGAACCTAGAGCTTAACTAAAGCATGTTGGATATATTTGAGCAAGTTAGGCTGTGTTCGAGCAAGTTGGGTGTAGTTGAGCGGATAGGCGCTGTGCGAGCATGTGGGGCGTGGCCCAAGCAAGTCGTGGTCATGCTCGATACCCAAGCGAGTCGTAACCTGAGCAAGTGTTTTTATCCGAGCATGCATGTTTAATTAAGTCATAAGTGTCACAAGCTTCTAGAGGAGTTGTCATATGTTTATTTAATTGAGTTGCAATTAAAATAGAAGCATGACATATGTGTATAGCATGTACTTGTAGTAAAGTCACTAATAACATTTTGTAGGCATGCGTAAGGGTTATGGAGACATGTACAGACATGACAATAGCTCGAATTGCGAGAGCATAAAAGATAAGATATAGTTACTTATCTTATGCCGATTTGGAGCAAGTTTGAATTGGAATTGACGTAAGTACCCAAATCATGTTAGAGTTGTCCAAGCATGACGCTCCATTGCTTTGACAGATAAAGTGTTCCGATAATGCACGTCAACTCGTAGTTGCGCTTGAATGCTTGATAGAAATAGTTGAATTTCCTTGAAAAAATAGATGATTAATATGTGGATTTGTAACATCAACATCAATAATTTGCATATGTACTTTGATAAAATTGTAAGCAAAGTGTATGAACAAATGTAGTGATTGATGACAAATAACATGCATATATATATATATATATATATATATATATTGAATGTCGAATTTGCGGAGAACATACAAACTCTCATTATATATGTGTAATGCCAATTGAACCATGAACGTGACGGCATCATTTATATGTAAATGTACATGGCCCTAGTGACGAAAATCACTTTGATATAAGCATGCAATGGCCTACATAAGTGTCTATAAGTTTGCATCCCGAAACTATATGGTCATAAGCATGAGCCTATTTTGTGGGTTCTTGTGTGTACCATACACACAGAAGATATAGATAGCAGATACGTTGAAGCGGCATCAATATATCATGCCCTTATAATTGTCTTATGCATAATAAATGGAACATGGCTCCCTACACGTTGCCATGATAATTGGCAAGATATACTTTTATATTGGAAGTGCCTAGCATAATTAACAAGCAGCAGCCAAGTGCTCACTTGGTCTTCCAAAGAAGACAAATATGGTAAAGTATCTGTGCTCAATAGACAAACATGATAATGAATATATAAATCATGATGCATGTGACAAGCAACAGAGTGGGTGTATGCTGTACATATGTATAGGCAGACAAGTGTCCAATGTTGTCAGTGCATGGCACTTGACCGTGGAGCCTAGCGGATTATAATTGAAAGATGGAATATGGTAAAGCATGCCTAGCAGGTTATGCAGACATGTATGGTTGATAAATCTGTATGTAGCACATGAAGCTTATCTAACTTCTAGATAACAATGACATAAATAATTGAACAAGAGAGCTTATCTCTGTGTGGCTCAAAGGCACTCGCCACTCGGTGTTTGAAGGAGCTGCGCCCCTGAGTTTATTTCTATCCCAGATTTTGAGTGGGTCTACTACCGTGATTTAAGCTTGCAGGTCGAGTACAAATTTGGAATGGCGGCAGGGCCTTGTACACCTACAGAATGGTGCAGAGTGGAGACTTATTGAAGAGAGCCATGGGTGTACTCAGCCTAGCGGTTGTAGGTTGGTGGAGCACTGTCCAGCGGTTGCCGGTTGCCCGCGGTAACGGAGCTTTGGCCAAAGGAGTTTCAGCCAGCGAAGTTGTCCATCGGTGGTGTAGCTGGCGGAAGTTGTGGCTGGTGGGGCTTGACTAGCGGAAGAATCTCGGCGGAGCGGAGCTTCACTAGCGGTGGTGCTCGGCGGAGCGAAGCTTGGTGCTTGGAGCTCAGCGGAGGCGCTGATGATGACTGAAGTTTGGTGCTTGGGTGCCCAGAGAAGTTTTCTGGGTGTTAGCGCCAATTTTATTTTTATTTTTTTATAGGTCAGCGTTGACCACTCCAAATCGGCGTTGATCGACCTTGACCTACGTTGACCAACCTTGATTTGATGTTGACCGAGCGTTGGCTTGACGCTTTCGGGTCAAAGTTCTTGCTAGGTGACGAAGCCTTTGTGTTGGCTTCCCACAGATGGCGCCAATGTTAATGTAAGTGACCGAGGGGTCTAATTAACGATAAATAAAGAGAAAGAGAAAGAGAAAGAGAGAGAGACACAAGAAGTATGGTAGTTCGTCTCCCACCTTAGAGGGAGACTACGTCAACTTGAAACCTTGTACTATGTGTGTTTGGGTCTTGCGGCCCAATGGGATTACAAAGTGTGTAATGGGATCTCTTGAGTTGTGGGAGGAGGCATTCCTTTTATAGGTGAAGGAAGTCATCTCCTTTACACGATTTCCGATGTGGGACTCAAATACCACTATTCTAGTATAGAAAAGCTATGTTGTGAGGGCAACTTGGCAAGGCCGAGAAGGTGGCTTCCCAGCTACGTATTTGCCACTTCCGGATACCGTAGCGTAGCTTGAGCATGAGGCTACGGGATGCATGTCTCGGTTGGGCCTCACCATGGCTTGTGGGTGTCCCAAAGAGGGTGTTACTTATGCTTGGTGATGTAGCAAATCCTCCATGCATAGTGAGAGGTATCTACAATTTCAAATAATAAAGCTACTGACCGTAATAAGAATAGTGAAAAACGGGAACTCATCAATTTCCATCAGAACAAACAAATATCAAAAATTAAAACTGCTAAGCCTCAGTAAGCATAGTTAAAAACGAGTACTCATCAATTACCATCAGAACAAACAAAAAAGATAAGGGTCAATAAAGTTCTGAACTTACACACGCATATTGCATAAAACTAAACCTATTGACCCTCAGTAAGGTCCATAAAACTCTTATTAAGAAAAATGATGAAAAACAAAAAACCGATTTGAGTTGAATACCTTATGCAATCAAGCGAATGCAATCATAAAGCTAAAACTATTGACCCTAAAAAATAAACATAAATATAAGCTCGCAACACACATAGAGTTACACATACAAATAAAATCACGAAGCTAAAGCTACTGACCCTCAGAAACTAAAGCTACTGATCTTTAGAGTGTCTATATAATTCTAGATTGCACATATTGCAACATTTTAATGCCACTGACCCTCAATAAGCTCATAAAATTCTTTTTGTACCATTCTTAATCACAAAACTAATAATTTTCCATAAAAAAAAAAAAAAAACCTCAGGAACTAAACCTACTGACCCTCAGAAACTAAAGATATTGATCTTTAGAGGTCCATATAATCCTGAATTGCACAAATTGCAGCATTTTAATGCTAATGACTCTTAACAAGCTTATAAAATTCATTTTTACTAGTCGTAATCACATGACTCATCAATTTCCATAAGAACAAACAAAACTTAGAAACTAAAGCTACTGACTCTCACAAACTAAAGATGAGTAAACTAAAGATACTCATCTTTATAGGTCCATACAATCCAAGATCGCACATATTGCAGCATTTGTAAAGCTATTCACTCTAAAAAAGCTCATAAAATTCGTTTTTACTATTCTTAATCACAGCATTCATCAATTCCATCTAGGGGTCGTCAACGGGCCGGGCCTGGCCTTGCTATATTTTTAAATAATTGCGGGCCGGGCCGGGCCGGGCTTTATTAAAAATCAAAGGATCCAAACCCGTCCATATAAAGTGTGCCTTGCGGGCTTTTTCGGGCCGGGCCGGGCTTGGCCTTGCGGGTTTTTTTGGGCCGGGCCTTGCGGGCTTTATTTATAAATAAATATTTAAAGACACAAGTATTTTTTTTTTTAATCAAGCTTTGGAAATTCAATGGATAATGATCAAATACAACCAAAGATAATAGATTTATATAACTATATTGTACCCAAAAAAATCTATATTTATATATAGATACTAATTTATTGATAAATAAATTTTTAAAGACACTAATTTTTTATAAATCTATATTTATACATCATACACTCCAAAGAGCTACATATAGCAATTCAAAGAAAATAAAAACCAACCGTTGGATGAGTTTATTACAATAAATTATGTGTGTGGTTAAAAATTTAGTCAATTTCACCATAGTTTTGAACCCGGTCTAATTGGTCAACCGTAGTCACTTATATGTTTTCTTGGTTGACCAATGGCGTGACAACCTCGAAACGTGCTTATTTTTTCACATCACGTTTGTATATATCCCATCTATGGATGTGCTTGGACATAAGATATAAAAAATTAATTTTAATTACAAACACATTGGCATATACCAATTTTACTCCTAAAGTTGTATGACATATACATTGCATTTAAATTGTTTATGTTCATTCTAAAGCAAGCATGAAGTGGAAAATGAATTCAGAAAAACCAACCGCTCGATTGTGAGATTGTAATGTTTTATGGTGGTTGTAGAAAATTCAGCTAATTTGGTTATCGTTTAGAATTCGATCAACTAGGTCAAACTTAGTTACTCTTATAAACCTATATTTATATATCATACACTCCAAAGAGCAACCCCTATCAATTCAAAGAAAATGAAAAAACCGACCGTTGGATGAGTTTATTACAATAAATTATGAGTGTGGTAAAAAATTTAGCCAATTTCACCATATTTTCGAATCCGATCGGATTGGTTAACCGCAGTCACTTATATGTTTTATTGGTTGACCGATGACGTGGCAACGGCGAAACGTGCTTATTTTTTCACATCACGTTTGTATATATTCAATCTATGGATGTACTTGGACATAAGATACAAAAAAATAATTTTAATTACAAACACATTGACATATACCAATTTTACTCCTAAAGTTGTATGACATATACATTGCATTTAAATTGTTTAGGTTAATTCTAAAGCAACCATGAAGTGGAAAATGAATTCAGAAAAACCAACCGCTCGATTGAGAGATTGTAATGTTTTATGGTGATTGTAGAAAATCTAGCCAATTTCGGTATTGTTTCGAATTCGATCAACTAGGTCAAACGTAGTTACTCTTATAAACCTATATTTATATATCATAAACTCCAAAGAGCAACCCATATCAATTCAAATAAAATGGAAAAACCGACCGTTGGATGAGTTTATTACAATAAATTATGAGAGTGGTAAAAAATTTAGCCAATTTCACCATATTTTCGAATCCAATCGGATTGGTCAACCGTAGTCACTTATATGTTTTATTA
>BDJD01001036.1:235784-252864 GCA_002564525.1 Rosa multiflora | reverse complement strand
ACACACACACACACACACACACACACACACACACACACACACACACACACACACACACACACACACACACACACACACACACACACACACACACACACACACACACACATATATATATATATATATAAACACACACACACATATATCATATATGATATATTGATATATATATATATATATCTATATGTATATCTATATATATATATATCTATATATATATATATATATATCTCTCTCTCTCTCTCTCTATATATATATATATATATATATATAAACACACACACACACACATATATATATAAACACACACACACACACACATATATATATATAAACACACACACACATATATGATATATTGATATATATATATATCACACACACACACACACACACACACACACACACACACACACACACACACACACACACACACACACACACACACACACACACACACACACACACACACACACACACACACACACACACACACACACACACACACACACACACACACACACACACACACACACACACACACACACACACACACACACACACACACATATATATATATATATAATATTTTGCGGGCTTTTACGGGCCGGGGCCGGGCCTAGCGGGCTTTGGGCAGGGCCGGGTTTTTGCGGGCTTTTTTGCGGGCCTCCATCGGCCCACCAAGGTGGGCTTTTGCGGGTTTTTTGACGGGCCAGGCCGGGCCAAAAGCCCTGAGGGTCGGCGGGCCTCCATCGGTCCACTTGATCCGCGGGTTTTTTGATGAGGCCTAATTCCATCATAACAAACGAATCTCATAAACTAAAGCTGCTGACCCTTAGAAACTAAAGTTATTGATATCAAATGATACTGACCTCCTTGATCGATGATTGATTTGTAGGCAGGGAGCAATCCCTAGCTTTGCCGCCTTGCTCGAAGGTGGATTTGTAGGTCAGGACCAAACCCTAACTTTGCCATCTTGCTCGACGGTAAATTTGCAGGTCAGGAGCAATCTCTAGCTTCGTCGCCTTGTCGATTTGTAGGCCGGGGTCAAACCCTAGCTTGGCTGCCTTGTTTGATGATAGATTTACAGACCAGGACCAAACCCTAGCTTTGCCGCCTAACTTAGCCGTCTTGCTTCGCCGAAATGGATGAGAGGGTTTTGAATTTGGGAACTAGATTTGACGGGTTTGGTTTGAGAGAAAATTGAAATGACAGCTGTGGCAATTGTCATGATTAACCAAAACTTGTTGTGCCCTTTTGTTTTTGTGCAAACGGGACGCTACTGTTATCATCCTAAAGATGACCGCATGGGCTGCGAAATATAAATCCCGCGCGTGGGAAGAATTAATGGACCATTGTAGCTAATGGTCATTATCCCAATAAATATATTGCAAATAATAAGTTCTCACTTTTAAATCTTTTATTTATTTATTTTTATAAGAAAATGAATACAATAGATTAAATACAGAAACCCTTAAGGCATCCAGAAGAATAAAAAGGATCAAGCGATATTAGCTTGTCTGCAACAGTCTGAGAAGGGTTACAGCATCTAAAGGCTAATCTAACAAAGTTTATAGCTCTAGAGACATGGGAGGGAAGATCTGTCTCCCACAACCTTCTATCTTGAGATAATTGGTTAATATTTGCTAGAGCGTCCGCAACAAAGTTTGCTTCTCTATACACGTGTTTAAATTGGATAAGGTTGTAGTGATGAGAGTGTGATTCATGCATTATGGCAATGTTCTAAAGTATGGAAGCACACTTTCTTAATTGATGTTTGCAAAGTGTGTAAGGAGAGAGATTTCTTTAAACTCTTCTTGCATGTGGCTACAGTTGCTAGGGAGAATGATTTGGAGTGTTTGGAGTTGTTGCTTGGCAGCTATGGCATGAGAGAAATAATAGAATTCATGGGTGGCAAGTTTTAGGAACTGAGGCTTTGATTGAGAAGGCTGCTTCTTGGTGGGACATATATGTCAACTGTGGTAGTAATGATTGTGACTGAACAGTAGGCAAGGTACTGATGCACGCGGATGGTCAGGTTGACCGAAGGCAACGCAGATGAGAGAAACCAAGCTTGGGAGCAATTAAGTTCAATGTTGATGGTGCGCAGTTTGTAGAGATGAGAATGGTGATTGTATTCGGCTATGGCAATTCTAGGTAGGGGGTTTGTGAATCCACAAATTTGTGAGTTTCTTGCTTTGATTAATGGATTGCATTTATGTATTCAAGTGGGTTTCACTCACTTGGAGATAGAAGGTGATGCATATGGCTTTAAACTCCAATCAAGATGATCTTAGCCCGGATGGACCCTTAGTTGATTAAGTAAAGGTATTTTTGAGTTATTTTCAGTTTTGTAGTTGAAATATATCTCTAGACAGTGTAATAAAGCTGCTCATTGTGTGGCAAGAGTCGCGCTTACTCTATATTTTCTTACTTATTGGTGAAGAATGGCACCGGATTGGCTTCTTCCAATTCTAGGTTGATGAGTCTTTGTAATCACTACTACAATAACATGATTTAAGGACACCTAAACCGTGTCCTTAAATACATACAAGGACTCTTTAAAAAAGAGTCCTCTATCCGGGTGTCATCGTAAGTCCCAAACAAGGACACTGAAAATGTGTCCTCTTATCTATACGAGGACACAGTTTATGTGTCCTAATAGCCCTGGACGTGGTGTCCTTAAATCCATAAGAGGACACCTAAACAATGTCCTAAAAGCTCTAGAAACTGTGTCCTCTTTTCTATACTAGGACACACAAACTGTGTCCTAAAAACTCTAGAAATGGTGTCCTTAAATCCTTGAGAGGACACAAAAAAATTACTCATATGTGTCCTTAAAACTAAAACAGGACACTTAATAAAGGTAATAGAGGACGTTAAAAAAGTGTCCTTAAAACTTGTAAAGAATCCAAAAAAAATTAATAAAAGAAATCTTCCTCCAATTATACACAGCTCAAAATACACCACCAAATGCATTAACTTAACCAGAATATCATATCCATACATATACCCAAAAAATTTCTAAAGTGTAAACATTTATATATGTTACAAGCATCTTAATTTCTGTAATACACACACACACACCTAAACCTGCTCGGCTCAAACAAGATGCTTAATTTGTGGTCTTAAGTTTTCCCATTCAGAACCCACTAAGAAGAATCTGAGACCTTGCTGCCTGTACTGCCATCAGTACTAACAAACTTTGAACCTGCACAAGTATATGCATAATTAAAGAATAAGGAGCAGACTGATTAATAGTAGGATTCTTGTGATTAATACTAAGATAATTGAACAAAAGGTTCTTGTGAATGCCATTTAAAATACCATTCCCTTCCCAGACTTGGTGATGAGTGTTCTGTTCTTAAGTTTATATGAATAATATGTTTGACTCATCAAGTTATATGCTTTATGCAGAAGACGTAGGCATGAAAACATACGTTGACTTTTCTTTTTATTATGGTGATGTGGAAGCAATCTATATAAAGCCAAGCAAATCATGGCACAGAAAATCAATGTCTAAGACAATTAAAAGACCAAAGAAATAATGATCATGACCAAAGAAATATGCAATCAGAGATGTGAAACAGAAAAGTCAGAGACTAATCCTTGGAAACTCACAAAGTCTAATGCTTTTTGTGAATCAGAATTGCATTAATTTAGTTCTTGCTAACTGAGTTGCATCACAAGAAGAAAAGCAGGCAAAAAATGTAGAAAGCTATGACTGAACATAACACAAGAACTCCATACAGCACAAGGAAAAAGCTAATCATTCAAATTTCATCCAAGGCAAGCACACAGCCAATACAGCCAATACTTCTATATATATTTATATATGTTACAAGCATCTTAATTTCTGTAATACACACACACACACCTAAACCTGCTCGGCTCAAATAAGATGCTTAATTTGTGGTCTTAAGTTTTCCCATTCAGAACCCACTAAGAAGAATCTGAGACCTTGCTGCCTGTACTGCCATCAGTACTAACAAACTTTGAACCTGCACAAGTATATGCATAATTAAAGAATAAGGAGCAGACTGATTAATAGTAGGTAACCTTGAAACTGCTCATATCCAAAAACTGATGTGAAACTTAAAGCTCACACAAACTTTGCCCTGCAAACAATGAATTAGTCACTTGAAGATAGGGAAGCAGGAGTCATTACCCACACAAGATCGAAAAACAACTTAACTAATGAACACAAAACAGATGAATTACAACTCTGACCAGAAACCAAAACAAAAATAAAAACCTAACCTAAACTACTCTGATTTCAATGAAATGTTATAGGCATTATGCTAACACACTAAACCGGATACAAAGTATAAAGCAGAAAGCAGGTTTCAGTGTTGAAAGATGCATAAATGGAGAAAGGAGGGTAATGATATAGTGCAAGAAGCATCTACTTGGGAGGTTTGGATATTCAACATTGTAATAGGTCAAATTATATTCAAGTCCAGGAAATAGACAACACAGTTTTCTATTTGGAGATAACTTTTTCAAACATAAGAGAAGAGTCATTTTAATAAAGCTTACCTGGTCCATAATCCCGGTTTCACTATGCCATAAGCTTATACAATGGTCACGTCGTGAGTAACACAAAGAAGCTTGCTGCTGAGCCTCCTTAGGAGCAATGAGAGTGGTCTTCCTTATGATAACATCCTCACCCTAAAGTGATTATAAAAAAGAAAGTTGGTTAGAAAATATAGTTTAAGGTACCAGGTAAGAAAGTAAACAAATTCCCATGTACTTACAGGAGGTGCAAGACCATCATCATCCAATTTATCATAAGAACCATGTCACAAACCCTGAAATCCGTATCAAATCTTAGAATGGCGTCCAGCAATAACATGAGCAGTAGCAGCAAAAACATAAAGTACTCCAAAAACAAATTTTCACCATCGTATTTGCTCCGTCTAGACGTCCAAAGAAAAGAAATGAGAAACTAAAAGAAAGAGAGATATTTACAATTCCAGCTGGAAGTTGCCTGAAGTGAAGATGCTCCATGGCTCGTGTAATGACAAGCGGCTTCTGAGGGTAGTACTGAACATGAGCCAGTGTACCCTGAGTGGACCAACAAGGTGAGTTAATTTTTTTTTTCTAGTCAACTGTAACATACAACAACAATACATAATTTACAATGACAAGAACCAAATCACACCATTCAGAACTGATAGTTAGTGACTTAAATTCCCATAGCTTGCTTTCCCATGGCAGATTGATATGTATTACGTGGACTGTTTACCCAAAAAAAAAAAGAGGTCTTTCATTAGGAGCAACCAAACAAAATAATAGATGGTACAAATTAGTACTAGTGACTTAAATTCCCATAGCTTGCTTTCCCATGGCAGATTGATATGTATTACGTGGACTGTTTACCCAAAAAAAAAAAAAGAGGTCTTTCATTAGGAGCAACCAAACAAAATAACAGATGGTACAAATTAGTATAACAAATGAGTTGAACAAAATTAGGTTTCAGCTCGAAATGTTTTTTTTTCTATTAGAACTGAAAAGTAGAAATAGAGTGAATGAAACAACATTTATGTTGTTGTGGTGGGTTTCAATTGAAGAGGGAAGCTGGAAATTGGAGAGGAGGGAACCTAAAAATCTGAAAAGAGAAGCACAGTTGCCAATCTCATCCGGGATTTGATCAGTTAGCTTGTTCCCCTGCAGGTCTCTACAATTCGCAAATAAACAAAGAGTCATCAAACCACTTCAGGACTATTACACTATGAACACAAATTTTTTTAAAAAAAATAGTGGTGAATGAAGATAGCAGTGTGTGCTTTGTATGACAACTAGGTATTCGCTACACGTAGAGGCAATATTCCTGTGAGATTGCTTGTACTAATAATGTTGTAGACACCATAGCCTCTGAGATGTCTTCAGGTCAAACTATTTAAATAAGCATGAATTTAGATTACCTTTGGATGTTATTTGCAACCTACATTTACATCCTTGCTGGCATTATTTTCTGGTTTGCTTTCATTGAAAAAATGAAGCAAACCTCTCATGAAGTTGTACATATTGCTAATATACACACCTGAAACCAACTAGAAAAGTTCACTTTCATGTACATTTAAGCATTGATAGGCCCAAAAAGATTCACTTTAAAGATAACTAAATGTTTTAGCACCAATCTGTAAATTATGCACATAGCTTTAACTTATCCCTAGTGACTAACATCTTAGCAACAACTATAAACAATTTAACAATTTATCTTTGAAAGTAGTCATTATGGTAATTCACATACCATTCATCAAGTTCTTTGACATCAAAATCTTATGAAAAGAAAAGAGAGATGATGAGTACGTAAAATGATGAATATATATGCATACACTATAAAATATATATATATATATATATGTATGTTTAGGTGATATATAGTTCTCAATACATAAGATACATAGCAAAACTACAAAACTGTTGGATAAAAAGAATAAATGGAAGCAGAACTCACCCCATTTCCATGAGCAGGTTGAAGCCTTCGATACCTTCAGAACCAGCTACGATTCACGATTGTGGCTGGAAGAGATACATAAACAAGAAGCTAAACGTTACAACGAAAACCACTTCACAGAAACATGCAAAACTGGGTGCATCAATACCTGATAATTACTTGGTGACTCAGAATGCCTGAATATGCTCTTTCTGCTATAAGCTTCTTGTGCCATAAAGTAATACCTCACTACAAGGAAGAAAAAATGAAAATCCGGATGGTACCTAATGACTTTTTATGAACTATGTAAAATTATTAAGAAAAAGGAAAGAAAGAAATATACAAGAGGGGGGAGGGAGTAGGAAAAAAAATAAAGACTTTCACATAGGATAGGAAAAAGGAAAAAGGTTACCAAAGCTTGATTAAATGTATGTCTTTGCTATTGTTGGCACCCATAAGAATGATAGCCAGTAAATAAGGAACTCAGCCTACACTCTGGTTTCAAGGAAGAGGAGGTGCCATTAAGTTCAAACCCATCAGCTTGAAATTGCAAGGCTTTATTCACATATATTCTAAAAAGAACAGGAAAGATGCTCATACAGAATACATCGTGAAAGAAACTAAAATCAGCCAAAGTACCTTTGGAAATTCCATGGTAAACGGAACTGTAAGAACAGCCATGCCTCTTGAAACAGTCTTCATGGTTTTAGCAAATGGATTTCCCTCCATCCCTTCTTGCATATTGCACTAATGAACAAAAGAAAAGAAAAAATTCAATTCATCAATTTAATTGAATATAGTTTCTGATCCTGAACATTTAATTCTCATACCCAATCCTATCACCACCACCATTAACAAAACAAATCATCCACGAAATGCAAAGATAGATAAAAAAAAAAGGCCACTATATACCACGAAATGCATACCCTTTTGGGAGGAATGTTGCATTGACCGTCTGGTTTAGCAGTTCTTGTTGTAAGGCGAGCCATGAGCATATTTCTAGCTATGCCAGCACTTGCAATGCATCCAGTAGTCTCAAAGATCTCTTGTATTATAATTGAGGCTAACATATCCATATCTACCCCTTCCAAGTATGTGACATCTAAAAATGCTTCGTCACAGCTTACTGCCTAAATTCAACAACATGCATATTAACAAAAACACAACTGAAGAAGTAAGTATTAAAAAGATAAATAAAATTGGTTTCCAAAAGCGTACTTGTACTTTTCTGCAGTGCTTATGCAGAATGTCATAGAACCGATTAGTTACCTGCACAATTGATCATATGACACATAGAAATATAGAAATCCACTAAACTTGCTAAAGTAAGGATATAAGAAACAAAGAAGATACTAGCAGTAATTTAAAGCATAAGAGAATGATGTCCTCTGATAACCTACCTCCTCATATGCTTCAAAATCATAAGGAAGAATGACAAGGTGTGGACAAAGAGCCTTAGCATCTCTAACAAACATCGCAGCCTTCACTCCTGAAAATACACATTAAAAGGATTTTTAACCACACATAACATACCCAGTGGAAACAAATTAAAGAATGATCGACAGAAGAAAAAAAAAACTGCAATGAAAAATTGTTACCAAAACAGACCATAATCTCGAGCACGGTAGTTTGCAGATGAAATTCAGCAGTGCCCTTTGGATTATCAGAATGACATACAGCTACATGCCTATCCTTAAGTTCAGGGTGTTGCCTGATTCAAACATTCTGCAATTTGTGGTTTGTGCATCATATGCATCAACTGTCTAATTACTAATGACTTTTTATGAACTATGTAAAATTATTAAGAAAAAGGAAAGAAAGAAATATACAAGAGGGGGGAGGGAGTAGGAAAAAAAATAAAGACTTTCACATAGGATAGGAAAAAGGAAAAAGGTTACCAAAGCTTGATTAAATGTATGTCTTTGCTATTGTTGGCACCCATAAGAATGATAGCCAGTAAATAAGGAACTCAGCCTACACTCTGGTTTCAAGGAAGAGGAGGTGCCATTAAGTTCAAACCCATCAGCTTGAAATTGCAAGGCTTTATTCACATATATTCTAAAAAGAACAGGAAAGATGCTCATACAGAATACATCGTGAAAGAAACTAAAATCAGCCAAAGTACCTTTGGAAATTCCATGGTAAACGGAACTGTAAGAACAGCCATGCCTCTTGAAACAGTCTTCATGGTTTTAGCAAATGGATTTCCCTCCATCCCTTCTTGCATATTGCACTAATGAACAAAAGAAAAGAAAAAATTCAATTCATCAATTTAATTGAATATAGTTTCTGATCCTGAACATTTAATTCTCATACCCAATCCTATCACCACCACCATTAACAAAACAAATCATCCACGAAATGCAAAGATAGATAAAAAAAAAGGCCACTATATACCACGAAATGCATACCCTTTTGGGAGGAATGTTGCATTGACCGTCTGGTTTAGCAGTTCTTGTTGTAAGGCGAAGAGAGCAAACCAAGAGTGAAGAGTTCGAGCCTTCGACTGAAAAGTGTAAACCCAGAAATTGTGAGATTGTGAGAATCATGATTCATGAGAGAGGCAGCAAATCAACTAAAAGTCTAAAACCCAGAAATTCGACTTACCAGCGAGGTAGCAAATCAACAATGTCACCGGCGACTGAGAGAGAGGCTGAGAATAGAGGGGTCGTGCAGCCGTGCAGGAGAGAGAGAGAGAGGAGAGACGACGTATTGTCGTTTTGATTTTGAACCCAAGAACCCTCACACCCTTACTACGAGTTGGACCTTGTTGCGAGTCACCTTGTAGTCGCCACCTCCTCCACCGACTCGAATCAGCTCGAAGCTCCTTTCAGATCGAGTTTCTTTTTTTTGTTCTAAAAACTGGAAATAGATTAAAAGAAACATCATCTTTCCTCTTCTAGTGGGTTTTAATTGAAGAGGGAAGTCGAAAATTTGGGGGAGGAGGGAAGTGAAATTTGGGAGGGAGGAAGCGAAATTTGGGGAGGGAGAGGGCTAGGGCGCGAAAGCAAATTTTGGAGCTGTTTTGGAGCAGTAAACTGAAATTGGCTTATTTAGGACACCACATTCAAGAGGCCGGTTGTGTCCTCCGAATAGTCTCAACCCTCTAAATAATCTCATTTGTATGTGAGTGTCCTTATCACCCTTCAAGGACACCACATGAATAATGTGTCCTTGATAGGTGTCCTTATAGCATATAATTGTAGTAGTGAATGGAGTTGTTTTGAAATGGAATGTGGTACTCTTCCCAACCGGCTTATGGTGGATTTAGTTGATGTAGTTAGTTTTGATGATGAATGAAATCTATTTCGATAAAAAAAAAAGAGAGGATATTTTTAGTAGAAAAATTTCATTCCGTGGATTCATTCCTAATACCTACTTTTCCTCTTGGTTATCAAACTTCTAATAAAGGAATCGATTCCTATAATTGACGTGGGACCCACACTTATTCTCATATATGTATATGTTAGTAAACACACGAGAACTCAACCGGTGGAATCAATTCCTTCATCTCTATACACATTCCAAGTAAATAAATATGCCATAAAAGTTAGATGAAAAACGCGTACGTATCAAACCTGATCATACCAGCCTATTTGGACTAGTCTGGTTTTTCAGGTTTCCGGTCTTTTCCGCCTACCCCTAATAGGAACAGCCAAAGCTCCTAGAAATGAGCCTGCTGCACCTTACTCTGAGCTTTCTTATGATACCATAAGGCATGCAGAATGGACTCGATCATATCGCTATCCACAACCACCACAACTATCATGAGGCATCACCATTCGCTTTAGAGAGGTCAAATGCAGTAGGGAGAATAATTGTAGGCTCACCAAATAAAGAGCTTAATTATATTGAGAACCTGTGAAACACTAGTGTAAGACCCCGAAAATTTGTTATTAATTTCTTGAAATTTATGGGAATTAATAAAGTGTTCGTTAGTACGATTTTGTGGTTCAAGAGTGGAGTGAAATTATTTTCGGACGAATACTTATTCGAAATGCACGTTTTTAGGGGGTTATGAAGTTTGACTTTTTATACATTAGGATTCTGTGAAAACGTCCTTCACTAAAGTTGTAGAGCGCGTCGATACGAGTTCGTGGACATGCGGAACGCGAAAATTGGAGTGCGTATGAAGAAGTTATCTCATTCTGAAAAAGTTTCTATTTTTGTATAATGGACTAATTTTTGCGGAAATTGCAAAAAAGCCCAGATTTCCCAAAAAGGAAACCCGAGCTCTCTTCTCTCTCCTCCCACCGGAAATCTCTTGTTTTCTTCTTCCAGCCATTTCTCTCTCCTCCGGCCACCGTTGGACTTGAGACTTTTTGGGTTAGCTTCGGCTCTTCCTTGCGCAGCTACTCGTGGTGGCCTTGCTGCCTATCTCCGCCGCTATACAGAGAACCAAGCAAAACCAGATCCGAGCTCCATTTAGAGGGAACTCTGTTTTCTCTCTCCTCCGGCCACCATTGGTCGAGTTGTTGGGCACCCTAGGACTGCCTGAGGACGCTGATCATGCTACAAGGAGGATCACACCTGGATTAAAGTGTAGCCGGAGAAAGCAAGCTAGCGGGAAAACTGGAAAAATTCTGGCAAACCCAACTATTTTAGGTACTTTTCGGCCACTTCCACTTTGATTTAGATTACATGCTAGTTATGAAAGTTGATGTACATGTTATAGGCAAGAGTTTGCCATAGGTCTCGCCGCCAAACTCAGAGGTCGGCGGCGGCACTGCCACCTTCTGTGGCGGAGTTTTCCGATGGTTTCCGGCCACCTCAGGGGCAGTTTCTACTCCTCCTTGTGATCTACTCGTCGATACGAACGTTTCGATTTATAGTTTGTAATTTTGGAAATCATATGAGCAAGTTATGAATTTTAGCGTTTTAGGGTTTTCGATTCGATCGGTTTTCGATCCCTGTGGATCCGGAGTCCGATCGACTTGTAGTTTTGATATATTGATTGTATAAGTATTCCAGAGACCTTGGTGATCTTGGATGAAGTTTCGTCTCGATTTGCATTACTTTCGGATTTTTGGATTAACTTGGGATTTTCAGAAATTAATTGTTTTTAGTGTTTCGGATACTAAATCGAGGTCGTATTTTATTAGGTAGTTGACGAAGTAGTTTAGACGGATTGTTGCACTTGTGTATCTCATATGGCATATGAAGACGCAACGGGATTTTGAGGTAAGTAAATCTCACGTGGTTTATTTACGAACCAAATTACTTTTCGTACATCTTATTACTAAATCGTGAAATCGTTTTATGCAAATAAAGATTTTTTTTTAAATGATATGAACTTGATCGACTACAGTTCATAAGACTGTGGTTCACAGGTATGGAAAATGAGTTTTGAAGTATAAAAATGAATTTCTCAGTTTTTAGTGCGTGCGAACTATAGTTGGTATTAGTGACATTCCTGAGTGGATGAACATGTATATATATTTACGTGAAATATATATATATGGATGGCGTGACATTGTGATGTGCGTATGAACTGTGAATTATTCAAAATGTGGTTTTGTGCTTGTAGTCTTTGTGGAAATACATTATATCATGGGATTGTTGATTTGTCGTGTTGAAAGAGTAATCGAGTTGTGGTAACATTGAGTCATGAGGACTTTTAAATGTTTGGTTGAATATCGTCTATCACATTGGTGATTGAGGCAAATATTATCGTAAGGCTGAACCTTAGCCGAGGTGACAGGTTACGATTTAGTTAGAGCTCTAGTTTGTCTGCCAATGTACTTCTTGGGGGATAACTTTGAGTTATCGTGTGTCTTTGAGTACAATGTACTTCTTGGGGGATAACTTTGAGTTATCGTGTGCCTTTGTGTACAATATACTGCTTGGGGGATAATTTTTGAGTTATCGTGTGCCCATGGGTATATATTTTTAAAAGAGAGTGTCGGTGTCCTTTCTTTTGTCGTCCACGTGAGACTTGTTTTCGAATGAATTGTGGAGTTGACGTTGGTTGCTTTAATTGGATTTTGGGTTGAAAAATGTTTAAACTGAGATTGTTGATTTATTTGGTTTTGAGTTTACTCATACGAGCTTCACAAGCTTACCGGGTTTGTTGTTTGCAATCCCGGTGCACTATTCCATGGTGTTTGGTTATTGTGCAGGTTAAAATATCGAGTGTTCGTCGTCGAAGCTGAGGTGTACGTTCGGTAGAGTGGACGTTGAAGGGTACTCTTAGTTTTAATCTTTCCGCTGTGTAGCGAGAGTGGTGGGTGTGTTTACTTATTGAATTGTTGTTCAATTTAATTTGTAAACTCTTTGTAATGTAATATGTGACTCTAAAGAACGAGTCGGTATTAACATTGGAGAGCTTGGTTTGTTTAGTTGTTTAATTTAAATGAAAAATTTTCTAAGTGTTTTCTTGTACTTGTTAAGTTTTCGCGTTTCAGATTTGAATTTATTTATTCAAAATTCGAGACATGACAACTAGAATCCTAAACCAGGTTTCACACATTCACTACTAGACTTACTCCCAATACAACCCCCATCGTTTCCAGAAGCTCTCATTTTTGCGTGCAAAGCCACACCAACCGATCTAATCCTTCCCTTCATTCTAGACACCAGAATTGAAAGAATAGCTTCTCAAAAGGGACATTCTAAGTTTTTTACTTTACATGGAATTGGACACGTTTTGAATTCTTAAACTCCTCTTATAAGTCTCTCATGCCTTGCACTTTCTAATTGTGCTGTCGATTTTTCAAAAACTTGACGGTGTTTTATTTTTGAAGTAGTTTAAAGTTAAACCTTAGCAGTGGCACTTCCCTCCACTGGCTGTGCCCTAATAAAGCCACTATGTGTCCTCTTATTTTTTTTCCCCTTATATTTTGCCTCGACATTTGTATCCAGAAAATCTGATTGTTAACTTGAATGTTGACTTCTTAGTCCTTTTGATAGAATTTCTGTTCCTTCTTTGGTCCAACTACAGCAAAATAACTACAAATCTGATACACAAGAAAGGTCTATCAAAATGAACTGCCTGCCTAATCTTGTTGACCTGATCGTAGAAGTCGGGATTCTTCTATAAAGGGAAGTTTGCAGATACCCTTTAGAAGACAACATGTTACAACCAATTTTAAAAAATAGAAGACCAGTAGAGTCGATGGAAAAGCAACGCAAAAGGATCTTTAACAGAACGTTAGAAAAATGGTGCATGTGAAGAAAACAAAACCACCAAACCTGCCACGTAAATCTCTTCCCATCCATGTCAATTTCGAAGTCTAAACATGAAGCAATCTTAGAGTTAAAACTTTTAAAGTGAACTAATCCACTAGATAAAATATAAATGACATAGTAGCATTACCAGAAGGGTAAAAATCAATGATTGTGGAACACTCTTCCGTCATAACTCGTAAGTGTCCGATAATCCTTAGGAAGTGCATGAGCTCTACAAAGATGAAAATTTGTTTCATCTTCTAGGAAAATGGTTAATTTTATAAGAAATACTTGCAAAAAAATAAAAATAAAGCTAAAGCTACATTCTTGGTGGCAGGACAACCATGAGTGTATCTATAGGTTTAGATCGATAGGGAACCTTTCTGAAATTGTGGTTTGACCTGAGCTAGGCCCTTCATATCAGAGGCAAATGGTCCATAATGAAAAGGATAAAACCTAATATTATGTTTCAATGATAATTTACTTTATCTTTAGTTGATTATCGTTACTATACTGAGTAGCTATACATCCAAAGCAGCCACACACGGGCTCCGATGAGATATACCTCACCCCATATTTTGAAAAAATATTAATTTGTAGTTTAATTTTAGTTAAAAAAATTAAATATTAATAAGTAATCCACCTCAAATTTCTAAACTTAGCCCATATGTTATTTCTTTTCTTTTTTTGGTCAAATATGTGTTATTTCTTTTGAGTAGCGAGTTGATTATAAGTCTGATGTACCTCATCATGATGTGCTAAAGAATGTGACTACTCTTTCTAAGTTATGTTGAAGATTTTTTGAAACAAGAAGATTACAGAGATATCAAATGATTGATAAGTTGATCTGTCTTGTTTTGACTTTGCTAGTTTCTACCGCAACTACAGAAAGAACATTTACAGTTATGAAACATATCAAAATATATAGCATTGCACAATAAGATGGAGAATGACTTTTTGGCCGATAACATGATTATCCACATTGAAAAATAGTTGGCCGAGAATTATGATGCAGATTCAATAATTAAAGATTTCGCTTCTAGTCAAGAGCACAGTGTACAATATGAGTATGTATGTTCTTTTGTCTAGACTTTTGTTATATAATTTCTATCAAACTGTTTTAGGGAATCAAAAATTGGGAGAGAATGAGTTGTGCTTTCATTGATAATAAGGGTCTCTTTATATAGAGGATTACAACTAGAGAATATGAGTCTTACATGGAAATTGAATCATATAATGAATAAAATATCTCTGAGAATATCTGTAAGACTAACCATATTACAACTTGAACAAGTCACTAGAGTTTGTGCTTGTGAGGCCCGGAAATTTCAAGTGTCTCTTTTGAGTTTTAACGAATAAGTTTTCAGTTGTTTCCTAGCCTTCAACATATCTCTTATGACAATCCGTGCAAAATTATTAATTGCAAAATTTGTTAAACTTCTATATTACTTTTTAAATAATTATCTCTATTCTACAATTTATATTCTTAACATATTATTTTCTTAAGTTTATTAATATCATCCCATATCATTAACCTCTTTCTAGAGAACTCCATCGATACTAACCTTATTAAGCCCAATTCTCAAAAGTAATTCTTTAAGAAACAAGCTTATGTTGTAAATATTATATATATATATATATATGATTGTCCACTGTAAAAACTCATTAGTTATGTCTTTATGATGTAAATACTACTCTTATATAAAGGGGTCTAATGAGAATTAAACACACACTTCTACCTCCTTCTATATTCTGTTTCTCTATTCTATCTCTCTCTTATTCTCTAGTTTATAACACGTTATCAGCACACATTTGCTCTTATTTTTCTTCTTCTTCTTCTTTGAACTCCATGATGATCCGCAAGCCCTATGGTGCAACATAGTTGCTTATGACCAAGGCTAATTGTAATACCCCGAAAATCCAAATTATTTTCCGAGGACATGAGGATGATTTCATGGTCATGGGTGATTGTACGAAGCTTGAAGAAGTGTGAAATTTGTTCGATCGATTTTATTTCGAAATCGTACGTATTTAGGGGCGTCTCAAAAATTGACTTTTTATACGTACAGATTTTGGGAAAACTTCCTTCACGAAAGTTGTAGAGCTCGTCGATACGATCACGTGCATATGTGGAACGCAAAAATCGGAGCTCGTATGAATTAGTTATGATTTTTTGAAAATATTTCCAAGTTGGTATAAAACTTCCATTTTTGGAAGTTTCCAAAAAAATCAAGTCAGTTTCCAATTTTGGAAACCCGGGCGCGCATTCTCTCTCTCCTCTCCCCGAGCTCGGCCGGAAACTGGGTTTCCTTCGCCGGCTTTGTTCTTCCTCCTCCGGCCACCAAATCACTCCAAACTTCTTCCATTAGCTTCGCCTCGTCCTTGCGCACCCGTCTGGGGTGTCCTTGAACGGCGGCAACGCCTGTATCGGCGGTGGTGAGCTCGTTCCGATTTGAGTTCGATTTTAGTCAACGCCGGTTTTCTCCTAGCTCCGGCCACCAAAACTTCCGATCCTTGGCTCCATGAACTCCACTCAACCTGCTGATCCTCATACTATGAGGATTGCACCTAGAGTGACCGGTTTCAAGTTCGTCGGAGCTAGGTAAGTTTTCGATCCGAAACGAAAATCTTTCGATCGGTATATCTCGAGCTGTAGTGCATCGTTTTGATTGATTCTTTTTCCAATGCGTTCCCCTTGATGTTTTTAACAACTCTCTAGAAGGAATAGAGGCCTGAAATTGAATTTTTTACGTCGAAAATCGAGATCGCCGGTTTCTGGAAATTCTCGCTGGTTTCTGGAAATTTTCCGGCCACCTTCATACTGTTCAAGGTAATTTTCGACCCCTTCCGGTCATTTTCAGACTTCGTGCTAGTTATGAAAATTATTGGGCTTGATGAGAGGAAGAGGAGCAGCCAGGCCCTGACACCATTGGCGGTGGTTGGCGGCGGCTCTGCCTCTTTTCCGGCGGACATTTTCCGGCCACCTCCGGGGGTCAAAAATGTGATTTATTTACATTTTTAGATTCTATGACTTTTTGCTAGTTAGGAAAGTGATTGTAATTGATGAGACGAAGAGGAGCAGCCTGGCCCCGACACCATTGGCGTGGTCGACGGCGGCTCTGTCCCTTTTTCCGGCGTCATTTTCCGGCCACCTCCGGGGGTCAAAAATGTTATTTATTTACAGTTTTAGATTCTACGTTTCGATACGATTGTTTGCATATATAATTCATAATTTTTGGATATCGTATGATTTAGTTATGAATTTTTACGGTTTCGATTGATTTCGATAATCCAATTATTGTTTTTCGAAGATCGGACCGTCCGATGGAGTTGTAGTTTTGATATGTTGATCGTATGACTGTCCTGGTGACCTTGTGAGGTCACGGGAGAAGATCCGACCGTTGGATCTTCGTATAATTGTGAATTAGGGTTTTGGAAGGCGATTCGTGAGAATCCGACCGTCGGATTTTC
>BDJD01001036.1:220947-235580 GCA_002564525.1 Rosa multiflora | reverse complement strand
ATGGGTGATCCGTGAGGATCCGACCGTTGGATCATCATATAATTTCGATCCGACCGTTGGATCGTCTTTATTTTTATTTATTACTGTTGGCTAAGTTATGATCATATTGGATTTAGGTGATTGACGGTCTTCCTTGGTGAGCGGTTGTGGCGTGTTTTGTGAATTTGAAGACGCAGCGGGATTAGAGGTGAGTAAATCTCACGCGGTTCATATTACGAACCGAGTACTGTTAATTAATGATAATAACCGAGATATAGTTGGATCCAAACAGTTGGGATGGACCAAAGTAGTGATATTGTGGATTTGAGGATTGTGGAAATGTATTCGTTGTGGATTTTCCGTGTTTTGGTTTGATGTTTCCTTACAGATGTTGAGATTGTTGATTTTTACTTGAGTTAAAATAAATGTGTTATAAAATCAACATTCCCTTCTTATTTACTCACGAGCTGTCAAAAGCTTACCGGGTTTGGTGTTGTTGCAATCCCGGTACACTATTCAAATTGTGTAGCGGGAAATCTTGCAGGTTAGGAGATTCAGGGCGGTGATCGCACGGGTTAGAGTAATAGTTATAGTTTTACAGTGATTGTAATAGCGAGGTGAGTGATGCTCAATTTGAGCTTTACATATTTACTTTGTTTAAGTGAGTTGTAATAATTAATTTGAGATTCGAAATTTGAGTGATTTGTGTTTTTAGTTGATTTTTCATGTTTCGGATTTTGAATTAGTTATTCAAAATTCGGGGCGTGACACTAATGATCTATGAGTATTATTATTATTATTTTTTTCTCTAGATGAACATCAATTATTTTTATGCAATCATGTAATTTATAGATAGTTGATGTATAATTGTTGAAAGTTTATATTTCATATACGACATTGAAAACTACATGTTCCAATAGTCAAGACTCGAGTCCGCTGACCTAGTAATCTTAGAACCTATGGTTCTACAGACATCACATGAATGTTTTTATCGTGTTTTCCCTATGAGATCCATTGTTCATATTTATGAACGCTTCGAAACCCCTGTTTTGCATATGAATTTTCTATCATTGTTCATAGAACATATAGTTCTAATACTTATGGATCCTAATATATCTCGTCTTTTCTCTTTGTAGAAAGATGACGCATCTGACAAGATTGACTTTGATACTCTTGAAATTTCTGGCAATAACTATTTGAGCTGGGTTCTTGATGCCGAAATTTACTTTATGGCTAACAACCTTGGAAATGCCATAAAAAATTGACAATAAGTCATCAATGCAAAATCGCGCTAAGGCTATGAATTTCTTGCGTCATCATATTGACAAGAAAAGATGAGTCCCTTACTGTGAAAAACTTGCTTGAGCTTTGGCAAGCATTGCCTGATCGATTTGCTCACCAGAAAACCATTTTTGTACCTAGAGCACGATATTGATAGACGCATTTGCGCCTTCAGAACTTCAACTGTATCACTGATTTCAATTCCGCTATGCATCGGATTACCTCCCAACTAAAATTATTTGGAGAATCTGTCAGTGAAGATAGCAAGCCTATATGAAGATAATGGATAACATGTTGACAACATATGAATATCTCTCTATTTTGGCGTATGGTACTCACGAATTAGTATTAACAATATCAATTATGTTTTCAACAAAATCGAGGTATGTATTTTTATGAGTTTGACGACTTCAATTTGATTTCCTCTTATTATCTTATCTGATAATTTGATATAAAATTGTCATTTTATAATGAGATCGAACCTACATGTTTCTTGATTCAATTACATGAGGACTTAAAATTCCTCCGTTGATTGTTATACAATCAAATAAATCGAAAATTCTTGTTTCTTGATCTCCAATTATGTCAAGATCTTTGTCGATTCTCTTTATGAATACATGTGAACCTCTGTTCACCTCACTTTTGGAACAAGTTTCTAATTATGAAGACTCAAGCCCAATGCTTTGAGTACAATATGAAATTTGATGAGGCTATTGTTACATCCCGTATCTTAATTTATTGTTTTACTAATTATTTGGATGGTAAACGACAATTACTTTTACTTTTAACTTTGTTTTGACACTTTTAGGGGGCCTAAAAAGTTGACTTTTTGTTTGGGTCAAAATTTAAGAAAATTTTCTTCATAAAAGTCGTAGAGGACGTTAAATCGAGTTCATAGACATGTAGCATGTTAAAATCGGAGTTTGTATGCAAAAGTTATGGGTATTTTCATCTGAGGGGTATTTTGGTCATTTTATCACCCCTTAATTATAAGGGTCTTTGGCTGGTCATTCTCAGGGCTAGTTTGGGATTGCTGTGACTTTTAAAAAAAACTACTGCTGCCATGTTGTGAAAATAACCAGCTGTGAATTAAAACAGTTTCGTGTTTGGTAAATAATATTTTTAAAAGTGCTGTCAGTACATAAAATAACTACAGAGTGTGTTTTGATCCACAACAGCATCTAAAAGCAACCTCTACGCTGCTTCTAAAATCTACTACTAGTGACCTATAACTTTCAATTAAAGCTGCTTTTCATTTATTTACCAAACACAATAAAATCTAAAATTTTGAACAAAAGCTAATTTTTTTAAAAGCGAAGCAATCCCAAACGGGGCCTCAGCTGTTCTTCCCCTTTCACGGCTAAAATGAAGGGGAGAGAGAGAGAGAGAGAGAGAGAGAGAGAGAGAGAGAAAGCAATAAAGAAAGAAAGAGATCTTCCGGCGCCGATTCCGGCAATTTCCGGCAGCAAAAATGGTATCAATCTCTTCCTTACCTCATAGACTTTCTTTTAAGTATAATATTGCATAGATATATTGGAGGATTTTAGAGATTGAAAATTCGGCACTCTTCACAAATTGGGGTTTACAGTTTTCTTAATTGTTGAGGTAGTTCTAGTTGTTTTCTGAACTTGGTGTAGTTGAGAAAAATGCTAGGGAGGTTGAGATGAAGCTGCTGCCAAAATTTGGTGACCATTGGAGAAGTTGGCAGCGTGTGAACAGTGCGGCACATGAATAGTGACTTAAATTATGTTTTTAATTAATTAAATCACATAATTGATGTAGAGTTTGTATATGTGATTTTGGTGAAGATTGGAAAGTTTTGAATCGATTATGAATTTCTGAAAATTTAGAATTTCGATTATCGATTTTCGAGAATCCGACCGTTGGATTTCTTTTGAATTTGCCCTAGAACTTGTAAATTAATGAAATTGTGTTAGTGGTAAAGTTTGGGTTGGATCGGAGAAGGAAATGGAGATGTTGACTTAAAAGGATTGATTTTGGAATTGTATTTAATTGCCGAATTGTTATTCACGGAATATAATTGTGTACTGGGCGCTATACCGAGTTACCGCTCGACGAAGAAACCTGTATGCGTGGTCGCTTGTATAGTACTGTGAGTGGACTTTTATTTTAAATAATGATGGATGCAATTATTTTCCCGAAATGATGATTGATTTTTTTAATTAATTATCGTTTTAATTATTAAGCATAATATTTGGCTTTGGACTATACTTTTGGCATTGTTTTTCCATATGAGTTTCGGAATTGAATTTATTATATTCGGACTTGAACTTATGAATTGTTTTCGGGAATATGAATTGATTTTTCGGAGATTAATTATGATTTATACGATTTTCGACGATTTATAGCTATCGATTATTGTCTTGCCTATTTGTTATGATTTTGAGAATATTTTGGTGTGCGGGGTCACGTCATTAGAATATATTTATTTTCTCGTGAGAAATGTGGGGAAGCCTTATGGATTTACTGGTTTTTGAATGTTTAATTTCTTCACCATACTGGGGTCATTCTATAGTGTCTCCTCCTCACTTACTTTGTGTTTGTGAGTGGCAGTCGAGGTGATTTATTCTCCTCCTCACGTGAGTGGTAGTCGAGGTTATTAGTTCTCCTCCTCACACAATCTATGTGTGAGTGGCAGTCAAGGGTAGAGCCTAAGGGGCTCCTTTACTCGTATGGTGATATTTTTTCTCCATATCCTATTATTACTTGACTAGCGGGGCTAGTCCGATTTCGCTTAATCAGCGGGGCTGGTATGTTTTCACGAGATTTTGAGTTTAAAGAAATACGTTTTATAAACGCTGCATGCATCGAGGTTTTATAAGTTTAAATACGTGGGAAAGTATTCAAGTTTGCTTCTTTTAAATTATCTTGATTATTTATTTTTGTCCGCTCACACTAATGTGTTTTTACTTCGGTTTCAAATGCTCAGTTTGCAGGCGAAATTAGTTGAGATCGAGCGTATACGGAGTTGAGGTATAGTTGTCACTGCTTCCGCATTGTAGGATCTATCCATCCTTCACCCTCTTTACTTTTATTTCTATTATACCTTTTGTTTTAGAATTGCTCTGATAACTTATGGGATTAATGTTATTAAGTTGAGATTTGTGTAATGTGAATTGGAAGATGTTGTGATTTGGGGAGCAGGGTGGCTCCAGGAGAATAAGGATGGATTGCTTCGAAGTGTAAATGTCTTTCTACAGGTTTTGGGTAGTCCATTTTTAGGGGAAGTTTTGCCAAATTTTTAGTAGAATTTCTTCTGAGATGGGCCCCGCATGGCCACTTTGGATTTGAGGGTGAAATCCGGGGCGGGTCTTGTCAACTATGATCCTCCATTGTTTTATTATTGGAGTATACATTTATACCCATATGGACCATTGTCCCAAACTCGAAATTTGAGTATACTATTTTGACATTTTTCAATGTCAAATAATAATGTGAACCACGTGTTCATCAATAATCACTTTGAACTATGAATGTTCATGATAACCATAGTGACAAACATAGTTGTCTTGCATGCATATAATGCAATTATGGACATGATCCATTACAATTGTTGATAAATTTTTCACAATTGATGTTTCAGAAAGCTAAGGTAACAATAATTTCAAGAGCTGCAGATTTTGATTGATGGCTCCAACTGAGCTCGTATTATATTACCTATATGGAATACCATTGCATATGTTAGTGATGAAATTTCCACCTAATTTAAGTTGTATTAATCAACTATGAGTATACTACTGTATACTATATCATGAACTAAAATTTTCATTAAGTCAAATAAAATTATTTTGGCATGACCAATGTATCATTATTTTATGCATTATGTCATGTAGGGTTATCTACATACTTTACATTGTTTACATTGTTGTATAATACAATAACAGTTGCAAACCTTCCTAACAAGAAAATTATAATTTATCGCATAGTTGCGAATTGTCACTATAATGGGACGATCCTCCCTCTATTAGGGGAAGAAATATCGTTTATGAAAAATGTGAATTGGTGTGAGATTTTATCTACCACGTCTAATTTTAATTTTGAGAAAAAACCTCAATTCATTATCTTTTTTACCTAAAAATTGGTTTGGGCTTGCCACCCACCAATGAATTTTCAATCAATATTTATGAACACATATTTTGTGTGGTCAAATCTGATAGTCTCCCCGCCGTTAGGGGGAGGAAAGAATAATGTAATGGTGTGAATTATATGGAATATATCCACTAAGTCAAATGTTTTAAGCTCCCTGTAAAGGAAGATTATATAAGCCCTATAACGCTTTTCATGAGGTTATACAAAGATCCACATTCTTTAATTAATTTGTCCTTGAGAGATAACAAATGCCCTAAAAGAGGCATGAGTACCTGATATAAATAAGCTTATTATAGCTAATGCATGCATATATTTTGAATGTGTGATAGATCACTAATTGATGATCACTGATGATATCTCATCTGTAACTAAATATCATCAAGGGTTGTATCCTACCACGTTTCATTGTGTTGATAAATTATACTATTGGCCAAATTGGAAAGAGACAATTCTAATGAATTTGACTATTGGAAACGTGATGAAATATTTAGACTTTATAACCCCTAGAATACAAGAGGGTGTTCATTCCAGTGAATTAAAATCACTATGACACAAGTCTCTTTATAGAAACATGAGATTATCATTCTTCTCCAAGCGACAACTTTTTTATAAGTATAGTGTTATATATAAGTGTTATATTGACGAGAGGCTTATGGTATGTTGTCTTGGTTAATATGAAGATCTTAAAGGCAAATTGCTAAAAGCAAATCCCCAAATCCTATGTGTCATTATAAGCATATTGCTTAACCAAATCCTTAATGGATTCATATTGGCAAAGGCAAGTCCATGAATGAATGAAAGAGTTCAAAGCTCACTCATGGAATCAAAAAGTCTCGAGCTCATATATACTAAATCAATTATGGTCAAAGTGACTTATTGCAATGAGTACTATGACAAGACTCAGAAATCGAATTCGTATCATGCTCACAATGTTGCAACATATTCTAACTTTCGCGAAGTTATGAATTTATCTAGAGCTCATATTGAGCCTATATGAAATTATCAATTATACAAATTGATATTTATGGCTAAGTACGCCATACTTAAATTTCTATGCTCGGACAAAGATAAATGTGTCAATTGTTGTTTCTTTATATTGTTATTCTTTAACTAATATCTTTATATATAATTTGAGCATATGAAATTCGTTCTACTCTTATCATGTCAGATAAGATTTATTAAGAATATCATAGTTTTATTGGTATTGGCCTAACTTTTGCAGGAATTGCAATTCATGATGATCTCCCTTTATGCAAAGCACACATAGTCTCACCTATGTGATTGACACACCATATCTAATATATATGGTGCATGTATTTTATCACATACATGATTGAAGCTTGCAACAATCAGGGGGAGATTCTCATCAGGGGGAGCATTCAAAATTATGCTACCTATGACATATGTGCGTTGCACTCTTTTTCTCCTTCGACCTGGGTTGTTTTTATCCCATTGGGTTTTTGTTACCTGGCAAGGTTTTTGATGAGACAACGTTAAGCGCGTCCAACACCAAATCATTTAGTAGTGGACATCCCAGGGGGAGTGTTGTAAATATTATATATATATGGTTGTCCACTGTAAATACTCATTAGTTATGTCCTTATGATGTAAACACTACTCCTATACAAAGGGGTCTAATAAGAATTAAACACACATTTCTACCTCCTCCTATATTATGTTTCTCTATTCTATCTCTCTCTTATTCTCTAGTTTATAACAACTTAATCTTTTTTTTGCTAAATCTGTTTTTGCCAGAAAACAAAATCTCCCCTTTCTTCTCCTGCTGAAGCTTTCTCTTAGCTTTGTGTCCGTCAGCCAATTTGAATACCTTAATACACCTAAATCAAAGCCTCTGATCGAAAAAAAATATTCACGAAAGTTGTTCATCATTGTCTCTTCTATAACATATCCAAAAATCAGCATGATCAGATATGTAATGAAGTCTGTACATCAATCTGAGTAGAGGTTGCTCAGAAATCAGCAGATTTCGAGTTTCAGCTTTTCTTTATCCGCTTACCCTATCAGGATTCCTCAAATTTCTTTGGAATTAATTCTATTAAGAGGTAAGATTATTGTTCAGTTTATATTTCCTTCTTTCCCTACTAATTTTAGAACTCAATATGCTTTATTGAGTATCCTACTCAATGAGGTCCTCTTGTTTTACCTTGCATATTTAAATCGGATGTGGCATTCCTTGATATATGACTGGGGTTGGCCAAATTAGTTTTGCTCCATCTTTTCCGGTCAAATTTCATGAGGGAACTCACCCATTCGTTTGACTCTATGGTGAGTGTTTATTTTCTCTTAACTTTGTTCTTAATGTGGTTAATGATATTATTGTTTGGTTTCTGGTTTTGTATCTATATTCATACAACATGCTCTCATATTGCTTAACTTGTATTTGAGAATTGTGTTTACTTGATCAAACTCCCTGAGTTTTAGATTAACTCCTACAGAATTCTTTTTGGATTGAATTCCTTGTATGTCAAAGCCTATTCTTGTGAATTTCAATGTGAAAGAAGACTCCATTTGCTCTTTCTGAACACATCAAAATCGATTGTGTTTTCACTTTTCAGTATGTTTTTGTCTCTGGTTAAATGATTTGCAAGTATTGTGAAGCCTTCAAGTCACCTCAGTGATGTTTTTACTAAAGCTAATAGGGAAAAAAAAATACAAACAGTACCAAATTTAAGGCCCATTCTAAATTTTTATACCCAAAATTTTGAAACTATCACATTAGTACCCAGAATTTTCAATCTAACCCAACATACATACACGCCGTCCATAACAATGTTAACTAACCAACCACGTGGCATATTTTGAGGGGTAATTCCGTCCCAACATCTTTTTTTTTTTTTTTTTTACTTGATTAATAACCACTCTGGTTACTCTCTCCTTTCCCACTCTTGCCATAACTGCGATGATCATCTCGAACGATTGATCTTCAAAAATGCAAGACCCATTGGAATCAAACCTAGACTTCAAACTCAGGCAGCGAGTCCACTCCACGGGTGACCCCTGTTGAATCAAGACAGTGAGGTACTTGGGATGGGTCGATAAATGGGGTCTAGTATTTCTAGGAAAGCTTTCAAAGATTTGGCTCTTTTGTTCGAGCCCACAATCTAAGCTCTGGAATTTCATTGCTGCAAGCTCTTGAGCTCGTGTAAAATGTTCAACTTGGTGGTAAAGAATAGAGACAAAATTCAAGACAAGCTAAGTTGCTTCGAAGAGAGAAAGAGGTACTGTTGTGAAATTGGTGCTGTTGTGCCAAATTTGAAGATTAGAATGAGATTCCCCTCTACCAAGAAAGCTATGGCTTCAGAACCACCAATTTTTGAAGAAGACGATCAGGATTGGATAAAGCCTTCCAATTAAAGGTAGTTACTTGGATTCTTTATGATGGATCTCTATACTTTGAGAAACGACGCAATTGAGAGGTTGGAGGAGGTGGATGCAATATAAACAACAATTGAGTTTGTTGTTTGGGTTTGGGTTTTGGTCATTCTTTTTCTGTCTTTAGATTAAGGTTGGTTTGCTTCTGCATTTCCTACCTAGTTGCTGGGTTTTGCTGCCAAAACCCGATATTGAGCCCAGAAGAAGAAGAAAGGAACAAATTTTCGTGGTCAAAGTCTAGATTAATTAAAACGTATGAGCTTGAACAGGGATTCATTGAATTTGATTTTTTTTGGTTGGGATTCATTGAAGCTGGAAAAACTACCAATCCATATGATCCAAATTCCAAATTCCACAAACATCTCATCCAAATTCTTTGCACCAACTAAGAAGAAACAAGGAGAAGAATTGGGAAAACCCGAAATTGAGCCCAGAAAAAAAAAAAAAACACTTGCAAAACTGCGTTCTTCTTTTCCGATGACCTTGCTGCCGTCTCCGGCCTCTTTCAGCCGACCTTTTTACACCATTCTCTTCCTCTCTTCAATAGGAACACACTCATATAAGTTTTCTAATCTATCAGCCACTGTATACAACAAATAGGGAAGAGAGGCAGGGACACAACAAATCGGAGAGAGAGAGAGAGAGAGAGAGAGAGAGAGAGAGAGAGAGAGAGAGAGAGAGAGAATGGACTAAAGAATAGGGCTGGGTAAGTAAATGAAGCAAATACCCATCAAATACGCCACGTGGCACACGAGTTAACGTTGTTATGGACTGCATGTACATATGTTGGGTCGGGCAAGGTATTTGGGGTACCATTGTGATAGTTTCAAAAACTTGGGTATAGAAATTCATAGTGGGCCTTAGGTTGGGTACTGTTTGTATTTTTTTCCCAAGCTAATATCCAAAGCTTGTTATTTTCATCCTAATTAAGGAACTTGGAACACAGTTCAGTTTTTCGGACCAGCTGAAGTGTTTTGAGCATAAGTTTCCCAATTTTCATCATTTTTACTTGATTCTTTTTGGGATGTATTCGATACATCTTGAAGTTTATTTCTGGAAATTTTTAGTTTGATTGGTTAATGTTTACTATATGTCTAAACCATCAGACTGTCCAGTTCCAAAATAATCCAGCTTTGTCATCTTTCACTTTCATATAGTTAGTGACACTTGCTTATTTCCGGATTAGGGCCTTCTATAAACCAAAGGAGATTAATGGACGATGGCGAAGCATTGGTCATTCACCCAACATTGCTTAGCTTTGGACTCCACATAGGGGGACTCGCCCTAGTTAGTGGTTTTCTATATTGTTTTATAGTTTGAAAATTATTGGTTTTCTATGATTATTCTTATTTGAGATAATGAGGGTGACTTGAGAGTGAGAGGAGCATAGCGACTTCCTTGGGCTTCGATCCCCTAAACCTCTGGAGGGGCCGTATGGACAGTAGAGTGTCTGCCATCCTTTAAGGTGCGGCATTGCTTCTCGGTGATACGGCGTAAGTGAACACTCTCGCTACACCTTGCCGGTTTAAACGATAGTAATCATGTAAGGGTGTAGCTGGCTTTATGATCGGTCATCAGGTTTGTTAATTGGATATCCAAATATCTAAGTTTACAGAAAATGCTTCCAATGTGGGATTTATTTATATATGTAGTTTTTACTTACTCCCCCTGCACCTATGTTTATATATTACAATTGTTTTCAAACCTAGCTAGGGTTGAGCCATATTGGGTCAGCGAGGACGATTGCTCACCCCTACAACAGTTTGGTGATTGCAGGTACTGTGCATGAAGATGGGACAACTAGGATTGATGCTGGGTATGGCATGCTCTCTCTCAATTTCGAATTTGTGTATTGTTGAAAAGTTGTTCCAGTTAACAGGTTTTGGTTTGTGGATTCCGAATCCTATTATCTATCTCATAATTCTACCTATTTCATAATTCCTTGTTTTGTAGTAAGTTTGTAACAATTGATCAGAACATCTTCTTCAATTATTTTCTGCCGGTTATGTGTTTGCTATGAAGTTATTGGTTCAGAAATTGCATACTAAACTCCTTTGATATTTTACTCAACTTGATTAGCTTATCTCTTTCCAATCTTCTTAAATCTGTTACGTGTTTGCTCTCAATTAACATTACTCGGACAAATGATTTGGAACTCAATGAAACTTGGTTTTAGAAATGGAATTTATTTTGGTATTTGACATAACAAGTTATTACATCAAAAGTCTTTTCAATTTCACCTCATTCATATTCACGCTTCTAGTTCAATTCTACCTTCTGTTGAAAAGTAATTTTAGTGTCAAATCTTATTCAAATGCGTTGCGTATCTTTAGGAGTGTGGCTGAACTATTTTTAGCTCATGCTCCAAACGGTTCATGACACTGTAACTTGACCGATTTGAGGATGTGCAAATTGCGGCGTTGCAGAAAGTGGTATCAAAGCAATGGTTTTAAATATTTCAACACAATTTATATATTATTGACTGATACCTCAAAGTTAAAGTTATTTTGTTTGGAACTTTTATATTCTATATCTGTTTCGTTTGATTCGTGAGAATGTTGAATCTTCTGAACTTTTTAAAAAATTCACTTTGTGCAAGCTTACATCATTCTCTTCTAGCTTTCCTGTTTTTCGAAATCCTAAATCTCAAAACCCTTTGTTCTCTATGTTTTTTTGGCTCCAAAAATGTCCTATATTTTAAGAAAATATATTGTATACTTGTCGGTTTTAAACTGTTGAGCTTTGTTCTATGGGTTGAGTCTCATGTCGTACTGGAGTAGGACATCAAAGATGATGCTCAGATTCTTAATGTGATCCTTGATGGTGACACTTTTTACCAACATGTCGTCTATGTAAACTTCCATGATCTTGCCGATATGATATGCAAACTTGGCATTTACTAACCTTGGATATGTGGCCCCTGCATTCTTTAAACCAAATGGCATGACCTTGTAAGAATACAGGCCCTAACCTGTGGTGAAGGATGTGTGCTCTTGGTCAGAGGGTTCTATCGCGATCTGGTTGTAACGTAAAAAGGTGTCCATAAAGCTTAGAAGTTTGTGCCCAGTGGTGGAGTCAATAAGTTGATCAATTCTCGGTAATGGGAAGTTGTCCTTAGGGCATGCCTTGTTGAGGTTAGTGTAGTCGACACAAGTGCACCATTTGTCATTGGATTTCTTTACCATGACTACGTTGGAGAACCATGTTGGATATGATACTTCTCTGATGAATTTGATATCTTGGAGTTTCTTGACTTCTGCTTGTATGGCCTTGTACTTTTCCTCTGTGAAAGCTCTTCTCTTTTGCCAACAAGCATGGTGGAGGGCGAGATGGTAAGTTTGTGGGTGGGTAGCTAGGGCGATATACCTGGCATGTCAGCGTATGACCTTGCAAAGACTTTTTGCCTTGACTTGAGGAATGCGATCAGCTCTGCAAGAAACTGGGGGCTCGTTTTGGAGCCGGTTTTGACTTTCCTCTCCAGATGTGTGTCCGAGATGGAGATTAAAATGAGGTCCACTTGGAATTCAACCTTGGCTGTTTCATTTTCCTCTTGTCTTCCACTTTTTTGCTCCTAGTGTCAGTGTGAACCTGGGGTTCGAGATCCTCCCGAGGGTCGTCAGGTTTGTCTGACGAGGAAGGCAAGTCTGTTGCCGATAGTACCTTGTGTCTGCCGCGCCTTCTAGCGACTGTCAGGGGAGTTGCATTGGCTTGATACCTCCTGATCTCCCCTGATGGTGAGGATGCCCCCTGGTGCAGGTATCTTCATCATTAAAATGTGTCCAGCCTAATGTTCTAAAAAACGGCCTAGGCGGTAAGCAACCGATCAGATTTTGGCCTAGGCATTGCCCTAAGGCACTGGGCTACTACGCGTCCGCCTAGGCGAGCTTGGCAGGGACTAGGCGGGCTAGGCAGTGTTGCTTGGGCGATGCTAGGCGGGGACTAGGCGGCCCGAAACCCTAATTTATTCTATATTTTGACTATTTTTATATTTATAATTAATTTTTAGACTTAAATATTTTTATTTATATTATTATAGGTCATAAAAATAATTTAAAAATTAAAAAAATAAAAACGGCCTAGTCCCCGGGGCACCGCCAGACTAGCGCGTAGCGTTTTTTAGAACCTTGGTCCAGCCATGAAACACTGAAGTCCCCAGATGGCATCTCGTCAGAGGATGACATTGTAAGATGATTGACAGTCAATGACAATGAAATGTATTGTCATTGTAGTGATAGTACTACCCTCACCTAAGGTAATGCACAAGTCATCTGAAAATCTAATCAGGGGCACGTGGTTCTGGAAGAGTTTCTTCTTGTCTCGCCTTAGTCCCTTATAAAAATTGCTGAACATGACACTAACCGTGACGCCGCTATCAACCAGGACCTTGTGGCAGCGATAGTGGTCGATTACCATGGTGATCAAGAAGGGGTCATTGTGGTGCTTTTGAATTGTATCCTCTAGGCGACTGAAAGTGATCGAGCTCTATTCGACTTGGGGGTGTTACAGCCATACTTGAGGTCGAGGATCTCTTGGCCCCCGAGGGCATTGGTGCTTGGGTAGATGGAAAGTTTCGGCACAGGGCGCGCCGCCATGTATGGTCAATATCTGGCCATAGACTTCGTTGATGTTAGCTACAGTAGCGAGAGTCTGATATTGCTGGAGTTTCCCGTTTTGGATGATGTCCTTGACAGTGTTTTTTAGAGCTTAACAGATGTTGGTTATAACGTCCCGAACCTGAATTTACCGGTTTACTAGTCATTTGGACGGTAAATGACCTTTACTTCCACTTTTACTGTCGTTTAAGTACTTTTAGTGGCCCTAAAAGTTGACTTTTTGTTCGGGTCAAAATTTGAGAAAATGTTCTTCATGGAAGTTGTAGAGGACGTTAAACTGAGCGCGTGGATATGTGGTACGTAAAAATCGGAGTCCGTATGCGAAAGTTATAAGCGAAATACTAAAGTTACTGTTCATGTGGTAAGTTTCTATAAATAGCCAAATTACTGTGGTAAGTTTCCATTTTTGGAAACCTACCGGGCTTTTCTCTCTCCTCTCCCCCGATCCTTTCCCTCTTCGACCCGATTGCTCCTTCTTTCGATTTCTTCCTCCTCCGACCACCCCACGACGGAATCCTGGCACCGTAAGCTCGCCTCTTCATCCTTGTCACGCCTGTGGTGGTGTTTTGCGGTGGCTCGGCCGGTGGAGCTCAGAATTGAGCCGTGAAGTTCACTGTAGCAGTTTGGGAGTTTTGTCGATTTCTGGCGATTCCGGCCGTCTCCGGCCACCAAACCGGCGTCGAAGGTTCGGTTTTTGACATAGATCATTTCCCCTAAGGTCTTTCATTTCAATTTGCAGTGTAGAGGTCGAATTAACGAATTTCAATTTCTAGGGTTCTTGGAGTTTTCTGGAAAAATTTCACCGGCCAATTTGGAGCCCTTCAAGGTAAAATTGGAACTTGTTGTAGTTGTGAAAAATGTTGGGTCTGTTGAGTAGGTGGCGCTGCCGAAATTTGGTGACCATTGGAGGTGGTGGCCACCGGCACGTGAGTCCCACGTTCCGCCACTGTGGGTGGCACGTGGAGGCGTGTAGGGCAGTGTTTTAATTCCGGTTTTTAGCTCATTAAATCCTATAAATTGTGTAGAGTTTGTATGTGAAGTTTGGTAATTTTTGGAGAAACTTGGAATTTATTATGAATTTTGAAGTTTAGGGTTTCGATTATCGAATTACGAGAATCCGACCATCGGATATCTCTCGGTTCTAACTTGGAACCTTTAAGATAATGAATTAGTATTAGAGGTAAAATTTGGGTTGAATTCGAGGACAAGTGGAGAGTTGATTGGTGAGGGTTTGATTATGGGATTCGTATTAAATTG